>CM050167.1:227324422-227529422 GCA_027410445.1 Discoglossus pictus
CTGTCTGTGTGTCTGTCTGTCTGTGTGTCTGTGTGTGTGTGTCTGTCTGTGTGTCTGTCTATGTGTGTGTGTGTCTGTGTGTGTCTGTCTGTCTGTCTGTCTGTGGGTGTGGGTGTCTGTGGGTGTGTGCGTCGGTGGGTGTGTGCGTCTGTGGGTGTGTGCGTCTGTGGGTGTGTGCGTCTGTGGGTGTGTGCGTCTGTGGGTGCGTGCGTCTGTCTGTGGGTGCGTGCGTCTGTCTGTGCGTGCGTGCGTCTGTCTGTCTGTGGGTGCGTGTGTCTGTCTGTGGGTGCGTGTGTCTGTCTGTGGGTGGGTGTGTCTGTCTGTGGGTGTGTCTGTCTGTCTGTGGGTGTGTCTGTCTGTCTGTGGGTTTGTCTGTCTGTCTGTGTGTGCGTCTGTGTGTCTCTGTGTGTGCGTCTGTGGGTGTGTGCGTCTGTGGGTGTGTGCGTCTGTGGGTGTGTGCGTCTGTCTGTGGGTGTGTGTGTCTTTGTCTGTCTGTGGGTGTGTGTGTCTTTGTCTGTCTGTGGGTGTGTGTGTCTGTCTGTCTGTGGGTGTGGGTGTCTTTGTCTGTCTGTGGGTGTGTGTGTATGTCTGTCTGTGGGTGTGTGTGTCTGTGGGTGTGTGTGTCTGTCGGTGTGTGTGTCTGTCTGTCTGTGGGTGTGTGTGTGTCTGTCTGTGGGTGTGTGTGTGTCTGTCTGTCTGTCTGTCTGTGGGTGTGTGTGTGTGTGTGTCTGTCTGTGTGTGTGTGTGTCTGTCTGTGTGTGTGTGTGTCTGTCTGTGTGTGTGTGT
The DNA here is from genome assembly GCA_027410445.1 of Discoglossus pictus. NCBI lineage: Eukaryota > Metazoa > Chordata > Amphibia > Anura > Alytidae > Discoglossus > Discoglossus pictus. The sequence continues at coordinate 227,325,209 of CM050167.1, forward strand.
GTCTGTCTGTGTGTGTGTGTGTCTGTCTGTGGGTGTGTCTGTCTGTCTGTGGGTGTGTCTGTGTGGGTGTCTGTGTGGGTGTGTGCGTGCGTCGGTGTGTGCGTGCGTGCGTCGGTGTGTGCGTGCGTGCGTCTGTGGGTGCGTGCGTGCGTGCGTCTGTGGGTGCGTGCGTGCGTGCGTCTGTGGGTGCGTGCGTGCGTGCGTCTGTGGGTGCGTGCGTGCGTGCGTCTGTGGGTGCGTGCGTGCGTGCGTCTGTGGGTGCGTGCGTGCGTGCGTCTGTGGGTGCGTGCGTGCGTGCGTCTGTGGGTGCGTGCGTGCGTGCGTCTGTGGGTGCGTGCGTGCGTGCGTCTGTGGGTGCGTGCGTGCGTGCGTCTGTGGGTGCGTGCGTGCGTGCGTGCGTGCGTGCGTGCGTGCGTGCGTCTGTGGGTGCGTGCGTGCGTGCGTCTGTGGGTGCGTGCGTGCGTGCGTCTGTGGGTGCGTGCGTGCGTGCGTCTGTGGGTGCGTGCGTGCGTGCGTCTGTGGGTGCGTGCGTGCGTGCGTCTGTGGGTGCGTGCGTGCGTGCGTCTGTGGGTGCGTGCGTGCGTGCGTCTGTGGGTGCGTGCGTGCGTGCGTCTGTGGGTGCGTGCGTGCGTGCGTCTGTGGGTGCGTGCGTGCGTGCGTCTGTGGGTGCGTGCGTGCGTGCGTCTGTGGGTGCGTGCGTGCGTGCGTCTGTGGGTGCGTGCGTGCGTGCGTCTGTGTGTGTGTGCGTGCGTGCGTCTGTGGGTGCGTGCGTGCGTGCGTCTGTGGGTGCGTGCGTGCGTGCGTCTGTGGGTGCGTGCGTGCGTGCGTCTGTGGGTGCGTGCGTGCGTGCGTCTGTGGGTGCGTGCGTGCGTGCGTCTGTGGGTGCGTGCGTGCGTGCGTCTGTGGGTGCGTGCGTGCGTGCGTCTGTGGGTGCGTGCGTGCGTGCGTCTGTGGGTGCGTGCGTGCGTGCGTCTGTGGGTGCGTGCGTGCGTGCGTCTGTGGGTGCGTGCGTGCGTGCGTCTGTGGGTGCGTGCGTGCGTGCGTCTGTGGGTGCGTGCGTGCGTGCGTCTGTGGGTGCGTGCGTGCGTCTGTGGGTGCGTGCGTGCGTGCGTCTGTGGGTGCGTGCGTGCGTGCGTCTGTGGGTGCGTGCGTGCGTGCGTCTGTGGGTGCGTGCGTGCGTCTGTGGGTGCGTGCGTGCGTGCGTCTGTGGGTGCGTGCGTGCGTGCGTCTGTGGGTGCGTGCGTGCGTGCGTGCGTGCGTCTGTGGGTGCGTGCGTGCGTCTGTGGGTGCGTGCGTGCGTGCGTCTGTGGGTGCGTGCGTCTGTCTGTCTGTGGGTGCGTGCGTCTGTCTGTCTGTGGGTGCGTGCGTCTGTCTGTCTGTGGGTGCGTGCGTCTGTCTGTGGGTGCGTGCGTCTGTCTGTGGGTGCGTGCGTCTGTCTGTGGGTGCGTGCGTCTGTCTGTGGGTGCGTGCGTCTGTCTGTGGGTGCGTGCGTCTGTCTGTGGGTGCGTGCGTCTGTCTGTGGGTGCGTGCGTCTGTCTGTGGGTGCGTGCGTCTGTCTGTGGGTGCGTGCGTCTGTCTGTGGGTGCGTGCGTCTGTCTGTGGGTGCGTGCGTCTGTCTGTCTGTCTGTGCGTGCGTCTGTCTGTCTGTGCGTGCGTCTGTCTGTCTGTGCGTGCGTCTGTCTGTCTGTGCGTGTGTGTGTCTGTCTGCGTGCGTGTGTGTCTGTCTGTCTGTCTGTCTCTGGAAAGTTGCTGTTCCTGCTTATTTTACAAAATATTGTATTCTCGCCCAGGACGGGTACTTGAAACAAGTTTTTGTGCATTTTTTGCAGCTTATTACATGAATTCCAACTAATTATGTGCGTCTGGTGAATTTAGTATTTCTGACTGTCTGGAAAGTAGCTGTTCCGGGTCATTTTACAACTCATTGTGAGGCTTGCGGGCGTTAGGTTGCAGTGAGCGCTCATTGCAGGCCTTGCGATGACTCCCTAATGTTAACAAGGCGGTGGGAAAAAGACCACTGGATTTAATAATAAATAAAACAAAAAAATAATACATTACTGAATCGTTACACTGCCACCTATTGGCACTAAGTCATAACAATGTGGAAATATAGGTTGCATTCTTACATTGCCATCTGTTGGATGTAAGGGTAAATTACAACAGTGGAAACACTTTGTAGCACCACCTATCGGATATACAGGTGTCAGGAGTCATAACGATAAGTTACATCGCCAACTGTTGGATGCAAGGGTAAATGACAAGTGGAATTCGTTTTGTAGCATCATCTATTGGATATAAATGTGTATAATACCAAGAAGCCCCATTCTAACAAATTATTGGAGATGAGGAAGTACCCAGTGGAAACTGACATGACCAAGTATGCAAAGGAAATATATGTAGGTATGGAGTTTGACCTTGCTGGATTGCATCACATGGTTGGGTGAGGGTCTGAGTTTAGTCTCCATCACACTCTATCCTTGTGATTCTGATTCAGTTGTACATATCCCAGGTTTCTTTGCAACACAGTAACCCCAGCGTATAATACAAATGTATCAGCTTTCTCCTGAGTGGCCTAAACAAAATTATGCTAATCGTCGCAGGGATTTTTAGAGGAGTCAACTGACAAAAGCATCAGCTTGCATACTGAAAAGATTTATACATTATATATTTTGGTAGTTTTTCTTCATGCAAAAAAAAAAAAGTTTACACACTACGGATTCTCTATCCGATGCATTCGTAATCCAGAAAACTTAACTTCTTCTGTAATTAAAGTCTCTCATACCGCAGGGAATTTATCGGCAGAAACCATAGTGATAAATTCCACTGCAACATTATTGCATATAAAAAGAAAATATATTTGTAATTACTAAAAAATACAAATAAAATAAAACTGCATTTGCAGGAGATACTGGACTGAGCTCCATCTAGGACACGGTTACTACTTGCTGATGGAGCATTAAACCTACTCAATTGAGCGTAGCCCTTCAATTCACTTGTGTGGTGTTTGTCTGAATGGCTACCAGACAACCTTGATAACCACACCTTACACATTGCATAATGGAAGTGGAAATACCTTTTTGGAATATGGAAACCCCCCTAAGAGCTCAGTAGCTTACTGCATTAGGATACTTAAAATGGGCTGTTCCGTTACCAGGATGCATGCATTATATTGATTTTTATTGGTGAGTAAATGAATTACAATTGCAACGCAAAACTTTGTTCATATTAAAAATGCTTGTAAGCAGGTTTCATTTTACCCCCCCCCCCCCCAACTGTCTCACTACCTTCCTTATATGTTTGTCAGATCAACAGCTTTTGTTTTCATTTTGGATTGTTTAAACAAATTCTAAAATCTAATTTCACATTTATCATTCACACACAGAAAATTTGACACCTTCAAGAAGCTCTTATTTTCTTTGCTATTGATTCGTCTAACTACGGAACTTTCCCCATCTATGTCTGCCACTGATTTTCACTCTGCTATGAAACTTGTTGATGCAAGTGACAGATTTGCAAGTTAGAAGGGTCATAACAGCATATCTATAAACTTAACACCAATCTGAATAGCCAAGCTGGGGATAGCCAAAGAGATCTCAGTCAAGTCCTTTTAGTTTAGGAGAAACTCATCAGCTGCATGCTTTGAAAGTGGGTAGCATGCTCAAGCAATATGGATATAAAGGACGTGTGCGTGTGTTTTTATAACTAAAAACACCAACAGCTGTGTAAGCAATAGGTGTAAAAAAAAAAAAAAAATTGTTGAAGCAAGTTCCTGGGTGTGGTTCCTGTGTATGGTCAATCTGCTATCATAGTTGTACAAGGACAGCACGATTCTGCTGGATAGGTTTGAACCACGTTCTTGCCAAGTCCAATTGAAGTAGCAGATCGTGATAGGAATAGTGATGTAATTACTATCGGTACCGGGATGTTGGGACTGGATGAGTCCCTGAAAGACTTTGTTAGGAGGTTAGAGCTGTGTGTTGGCACTAAGGCAAGATAAATACGTTTAACTTTTCTTAGTTGTATGGTTTAATTTATAAAAAAAAAAAATCCCATTCAGTAGTGCCATGGTTAGTTGAGCTATATACAGATAAATTTACTTCACCCATAAAAGCAGAATTTAGTTGTGAACTAAAGATTCAGCACTTTTCAGTGTTCTACTCCCATGAGAAATGCAATACTTAGAAAACCGTGAGAAATGAGGATTCCAGAATTAAGGACAAGAAGAACACTGGACGTTTAAACAATATCCCTTTATTAGGTCCGACATAATATTACACACATTGGGACTTAATAAAAGAATGACTTGTGTTTTTATTTTCAAATAAGGTAATACGTTAACGTCTTTGCATTTCTGGATGGCTGTGTACAATCAAGCAGCATAAAACTTTTGGATGGATCACCTGCAAGGGGGAGAAAATATTATTATTAATATATAATTTCAGGACATAACACCACATTACAGATAAGCCATGAGTGTAATTCAAACCCAATTGGAATACATTATAAAAACTAAATACTAAAGTGCCTAAATGACAAAATAAATCAAACTACCCAATATTCAAAATATATACAGTGTTCCATGACATTGAAGTAGATATGGGATGTCATGCATATATCTACATACAGTATGTAAAGTACACAGCCATATATAAGGCTGTTATATATATTAAAAAAAAATAAAAAAAAAACACAAAAACAGCATCTATTGACAGCTAGTAAAACAGGAACTTCCAGCCACTGTAGAAAAGAATCAATTTGATCATTAAAATATAATCAAAAAAAGTATAGCTAGAATCAAAGAAGGTTTAAAGTTTCAGTGGCAACTAAAATGACAAAACTGGTCAGCATTAAATATGCTTAATTCTTTGATAGTGCATCCTTTGCATGCTACAGTACAGATGTTTGAGAAACAAAGCTTTATATAGACAATTGTTCAAGACATACCACTCACCTGCAATGCTCATGCTTTATCCAAACCCAGTTCTTCAGGGGTGGAGATACCGAGCTCATCTAAAGTTGGTCTAAGCTCTTGAATAACGTAGGGGTAAATTTCCTTATGAGGTCCAGCCTTGTCCTAAGGAAAGGAGCACAGGTTCAGCTTGTGTGTCTAGATGGCAGGAAGCCATGTTCATAAACCGTAACACTATGGTACATGAAATATTGCATATGCCACAAATATGGCATTTGGGCTACCACATCCATAAACGCTGGATGGCACTATAATATTTAGCATGGAGAGGAAATGCCATCATCCATTTTTTTCTCCAGCAAGATACTTGAAGTTGCAATAGAAATATAACCAAGTTAACTATCTAGAACCCTACCTTGTCACAAATTAGACCAATTCAAAAGAAAATCCCACTTGTAATACATAAAAACATGCTTATAAAAATCATAGTGCATAGTTGGAATATACACCCTCACAAGAAAAACGAAATCCTTACATAGCAAAGATTTTACATATTACAAGACGTGTACATTTATCCAGGACAATTTTTTTTTTTTTTTTAAGTCAGCAATAGGTTTATAGCCACATACCAAGTTAGTAAACCAATAAAGGGAGAGGAAGGTAGCAATTAGATATTGGAATACTTAAGGGACACAGAAAGTCCCAAATATGCCAATTTACTGACGTTTTACCTGTCAAACAGCCTTTTGAGGTATTCTCTATTTATCCAGGTTGATTACCAATTACCCCTTGGGGCTACATAGATTGGCTTCTGTCTAAAAGACAAATAGGGCCTATAAAATCTTAGCACATGAAGACTCTGAAAATAATTATTCCCCAGCAGTCTTGGTGGGTGTATCAGAACAGCCAACGTTTTTAATTTGTACTTATTTTTTATTAAAACAATGTATTTCTCACAATAAGATTTAATTAATAACCGGATTGCTATGACCTATAGTTGTAAAATTATGGCTTGTGCGTTCCTCTGTGTCAATACAATTACAACTCTAAATAAGAGGGATTTCAGATACCTTTACGGCTTCTAGAATACGGACGGCGCTGGCAAAGTCATTTAACCGTCTGCACGCCCGCAGGGCAGCATCAAGGATTTTTGGTTCTGGAACCAGATCATAACCAATCAGGGTGTTCATGCCTAGAGTAGAAGAACAAAACAGAATACTGCTCAGCAATACAAAATGAAAACAAAGAACTTTACCATTCAACGGGTTGTTAAATCAATACAAAATAGTCTTTATTTCCATCAAATGTAAGGTGAATTTCTTAATTGGTAGATTTTACATATCTTATTCTTCTTGCATTCACAAACAAAGCCAGTTGTGGCCAAATGTTTCTTTTTATACCCCTTTACATTTTGTAGCAATATGCTGGCTTTTTTTAAAAAGGCAAATGTTGCAATACTTTTGAACACTTTGAAACAACACTTGCCATGCTGGGCCAAAGTTACAGTATTTTATTTAGTTTATGGAATCTTAGTGATATTTGCTTGTCTTTAAGATTGTAGCATTTTTGTCAAAATATTAATCTCCAGATACAGGAACATGCACGATAAAACCACAAAGTAACAGTAATTGAATAGAATGTTTTTTCTTTAAGGGTGTTACTTTTAAATTGGATGTTGTACAGCAAACAACGAATTAAGAATGGCAGATGAAGACAATTTATATAGCCCTTGTCCTTATCACTTGCATCACTGTGATTTCCAACGTTAATTAGGACGGAGTGAGTATTCTATCCCCGAGCAACAAATAACCTTCAGTTGTGTTTTGAGAATTATCTTCAGGGTACAATACAGCTATTAATAGGCTTCACTCAAGCATTTTGAGTGACTGGATTTGCTTCTAGAGAAGTCTGTGTCAATGAATTATCAAAATAATTAATCTATGCATGTCGACGGCTGCAGCTTGGATGATACACACCAGATGAGCTGTTAATTGGCATCTAAGCATTTGTATAGCAGGACTGGCTCTGAACAAGTGGAACTCTGAGGCTGGGAGTACACCTACACAGATGGGAACACTCTGTTACCACCTAATTTAAAATGGCACATGGGAGACCCATGAAGTGGGTAGGAGAATTTTATAAAAAGGCCCTTGTTTGAAAAAAAAAAAAAAAAAAACACATAGTAGACCAAGTTTTACATAATTACTTTTACTAGCTATGCTCAAAGGTTAAGGCCTGGTGGATTATTTCAACCCTATGTACTAATATCTGTGATTACAATAATGCATACTGGATAGATATGTGAAAATTCGAGTAGTCATCTGGCAACTGTGTCATTATTCAGTAGTTACAACTTCTCTTCCTGTCAGTGTTCATGTGTGTCCATGCCACCAACTGATGCCTTTAGTGACTTTTCTGCCCGATTTTCGAAACTAATAATTTACAATTTTACCAGAGTAAACACGCAAGTCAAAATTCCTAAATAAGCAAGTACCAGATACCTTCAATGGCTTCGGAAAAAAATAACTATTTGACCTGAGAGAGGTGAAGGTATACCCAGCAGCTCAGGCAGGTTAAAGGACTATTGTAATGAAATCAAACAAGTTTGTTGGGCACAGACTATAAAAAAAAAGTATACATTTTAAAAATAAAAAAATATTTTTCTTTTAAAATTGTCTTCTCATTCAAATTTGATTTTCTCCTCCTCCCTGTGCCTTGTCAATGGGTGTGGCCAGCTTTCTGCGAGCTGGACCATCATGGAGCTTGGAAACAAACTGGGTTGTCACTGACCTTACCACCACTGTATGTATTATAACACTTGCAACTGCCACGCAGGCAGTCCAGCTTCCAGGCAGAACTGGCCATGCACCAGAAGGTGCACATAAACAGTTCTGCTTGAGGGAAAACAGACATTCAGAAGAAAAAATATTAACTTCTTTATTTTAAACTGCATACTGTTTTTAATAGTATATGCCCAACAACAGGGTATTTTCCTTCTACCTTGTGTCCACTAATGTAAGCAAATTCTAATGAAAGACCAAAGAAAAGCAATTACATAAACATAGAACCCAGCAAGTTCAATTGAGAACTTTTATTAGGTCCATAATTAAAAATGTTTTTTATCTATCTATGAAATAAGCATAAACTCCACGCAATAAAAAAAAAGTAGATACGGAAAGGTGGGTCTGGGGCAAAGGGCTTCTAGTAGAAGGAATTATACCGTTTATAAGTCTATTTTTTGGTAACAGGAAGGATCTACAGATATTTGGAAGAAAAAAAAAACATTTTACATCTGTTTCTCAGCAATTCATTATAATTTACAACACTGCATAGGTAACAGTTAAGGACTGATAGTCTTAGTGATCCAGTTTTAGAGCAATGGGTTTAGCTCGGCAATAAATTAAAGAGAGGAGGAAACCCACGTAATATCCTCAGAAAAAAAATTAGACTGCCTAGTTACTGAGACTTTATGACCTCTTTCGTTATCCATTTCCAAAGGCGATGTTACTCTGAGAATTTTAGGTTGTTTCCCCTCTTATATCAGTGATATTGAAAAATAAACAGTCTTGATGGAGCCCAACAGAACATTATTTTTAAATCATTGTGATGAGCAATTTGAAAGTTTCTGAATGATGTATAAAATGCATAGTATATTCTGCTTTGATGCCAATTGTGACATTTTAGCTCATTACAAAATTAGAATTGCCTTAAATGGATTTTTAAGCTTCCTGGATTATGAAAGCAGAATCAGTGTATTAAAAAATCCCAAAAAACAGACATTAACAAACTCACCCTGATGTTTGCTAAATCTCTTGAGTGTGCAGGCAGTTTTTGTGAGTTAACACTAGCCAAAACAAAAATTATGAATTGTATGCTAATTTTAGAAGGGATTTTTAGTAATCATAGGCAGCCAATACTGTTATATCAATCTGTAGAGCCAGTTTGTGCACCAAAGTATCATGTGACGTATAGTCCTGTTTTTACCCGGGAACAGGAAATAAGGAGGAGCCCAGACATTGCTTGATTAGATTTCTGCATTTAACTGCTGCTGGCTTGAAGGTTAGGAAAGTGTTTGTGCAGTGTGTAGTGTAAATAGTGTGCGCGCGAGAGGAAAATCCGTTAGGGTACCTGTGTACTTCCACATTGTGTAAGTTAGTGTTGTAAAATGGCACCTAATGTGTTTATTACGCGGCTGTGGCTGATTTTGCGTCCTTGTTCTTCCTCGTACGGCTTTTTTGAAAAATCTGTATGTGTTTTGTGGTGTTTTGCGTGTTTAGGGTCCTTTAGCCTCGTTTTGTTAGGCGGCCATTTGTTAGGGGATTTTCGTGTGTCTAAACTCAAAGCTTTTTATGTGTTTGTTGTGTGTATTTGTGTTTAGTGTTTTCGTGTGCGCAGGTGTCGGCTGCTAATGTCGTATTTTTGCGAGGTCGTAATATTTTTGTTTGTAAGTGGCGCGGCTCGTATTTGCGGATGCCAAGTCTGTAAATGTTGTGGTGGGAGCCTCCACCTCCACAAATGCGGATCGTCGATTTGCGAGGGTCCGCATTTGCGGCCTTAAAGTCCGCAGTTGCTGGCAAGGAGCACCTTCGCGAGGCATGCAGCGTTTGCAACAACTTTTGTCAACCCACACGGTTGACAACTATATATGTGATAAATCTGTATGTGTATAGAAAGAGTCAATGTAATGTTAGATTAGAAAAAAAAATGATAAAAACAGGGATACTTGGATAAACCTTTAATTTAATAAAATGATATATTGTTGAAAGTAGACATGGCTATAAAAGTAATGAGGGAGAGCGATTCACTGAGAAAATAAAACACTTGGATGATTGATTAAATATAAGCAAGCATATGCAATAACTTGAAGAATGTGCAAACTGAGTTTCATCACATATATGTTAAATTGTAAGTAGACGTAAGAAGACGTAGACAGATGTTAAAAAAAAAATTGTATTTTCAAATATCTGTATTTCACGGATGTCAAGATAGAGGCTTAAAATGTGTGTAAAAACTGGCGGAAATCCTGTTTCTAGAGGCTTTATTAATTTGCCGGACATCCTCCCTTCTGTGTGTACAATTTTTTATTTACAATATTCTTATTCTAAAGTTTTTAATACGATATAATAAAGATTATTATTTTTTGGTTAGAGTTACTTTATTCTAGGTTATTCACTTAATAGCTTTTCTTTTTTATTTGATTACAGAATATGTCCAAACATATGCTCTTTACTTGCAAATGCACTACAGTGGTCTGTTAAAAAAAAAAAAAAAAAAAGTTATTTTGCAGGTGACTATTGAATTTATAAGACATATTTCTTGATCCTCACAACCTTCTACCAGAGGTTCAATAAACCTAAATATCTGTAAGACACCTTCAAATCACTCACCTTTTCTCAGTTCCCAAGCATCAATGTCTGGCTTATTAAAATATGTCACCCAGCGAGCATCAAACTCTTCATCAGACTCATGTTTCGCATGAGAATAGCACCGAACAGCATACGCAACTGAAAGATATAAAGTATGAATTGAGAAGTTGATTAAGATAGTTACTTTATCCGGAAAAAAAAAAAAGCCACAAAATAAACGAAGTCCAGTTCCTAAAGAATTGCAGTGCATTTTCCGATTGAATATGAAGCTATTTATCAGGATTAAGAACAATTGTCATTTGAGGAGTATCTGGTCTTTGTTTGCATAGCATAACTAGAAAAGTTCTAGGAAGTGCAGTTAAAAAAACTCCAAAAAGATACAAACAAACCTTAAGTATTTTGAGAGCTACAAAACTTGCCACTGAACTTTCAGCGCTTAAAAAAAAACAAAAAACGACAACCTACAACTGGTTTATTGAAGTGTTCCTTGAAAAACATGTAGTGTGCTCCTATGCATAACCTTTTAAATCATCTCCATAAAAGGTTATAACATATGTAGAACTGCACTAGAAAAGCTATAAAATTCAGACTGTCAATCCATAAATGAAATATTTTTCTGCTAGAAAAAAAACGTAATCGTACCAACCCCAACAACATTTGTGAAGTATTTCTAACATTCAGAGAAAGCCTGCACTTTATACCAGAATGCCTTAATAGTTTTAAAATTCATCAGGTTTTAAGTAGAGACATTCTAGTTCCCATTGTATTAAGTGGAAACACATAGGAGTAAGTTAATTTCACTTTAACACCTAAATAAACTGTACAGGACTTAATTTAGTCACTAAGCTTAGTCATCAAAAACTCCTAGTGTAAAATGCCTAAAACCAAAGAACATTTGCTGTTAATGAAGTGGAATAAAGTGTGGTGTGTGTAAAAGAGACAAAGCTAACTTTTACAGTGGCATTTTCACATTACACCAAGAGATAGAGATATGGTGGTAAACATATTTCAAGACCCCAGGGTTCCTAAAATGTTTACTATTGGCTCCTAAATATTTTTCAAAGTCTAATGTAGCTCTATGAAGCTCTTCCTTCTAGGCTACTAGAAACAGCCCCACTGGCTTCTATAAAATATCCTGGCTCCTAAGTATTAGTTATTTTGCCCACACCTGCATAGATAGGTTGCGAGTCTGCGAGTTTCAATCCTGCAGGGTGCTTTTGGGGAAAGCACCATGGACACTGGATTCGAGGCTCAAAGACAGGGCCCTCCACGCTTTGCTATGTTTTGTATTTGCCTGGAACTTAGCTTATGTACAGCGCTATGGAATATGTTGGCGCATTCTAAATAAACCATAAGAAGCTATACTGACAGCGTGAGTAAACATTCAGAAAGTGAAATGTGAACGTTACTATGTAAACTGCAAATCTCAACTAATAGCCAACAGAAGGTTTTCTCGTGCTGCCCCTACTATTTGGAACTCCTTGCCTTGCTCCATTAGATTATCCTCCTGCCTCAAAACCTTAAAAAAATTACTAAACACACACATCCGTTTAAAAAAATCTTATCACCTTCAGCCTTTATAATGAGCATTGCACACTCCACAGCGTAATAACACTTACATCCCCAATCTACAGTACAACACACAGACCCCTCCAATTGACTTAAATTGCATTCACGTTGCCATTTTGTATTTGACACCCTCTTGCATCACATCTAAACCCTTAGATTGTAAGTTTGCAAGTTTTCAATTGTGTGTCTGTGTCTTTGAAACCAGCACTATGTACATTTGATTATAAGCTCAAAAAACAGGGCCCCCCATTCTTTATAAGGTGTTAAGTTTGTTTTCTACCATGTACTAAACCCCTGTACAGCACTATGGAATATGTTGGCCCGATATAAAGATAATAATAATAATAAAGGTATTCATTATTTGACAGCCTGCAGAAGTACATCAAGATGTAGGTACTCTCCCAGATAACACTGCCATTTACAGTTCGGTGGCACAACAAGCTCATTAAAGTTATTTTACAGGAAAGGTTAACTGCTCCAAAAGAAGAGCTAAAAAAAAAAGGATTTAAATATTTGTGTGTGCATGGGTAATTGCAAGTGACTGGGTTACTAAAGTCATTTAAGGTCAAGCATTTACCCTTAAAACGTTGCCTGTTGTCATATGCGCTGGAGAGGAGAAATAGTTTAGATAATTATTTGGATATTTGTAGATAAGTCACTAATAAAGGTGGAGGCAACAACATGTAGGATTGCATGGATATTACAAGTGATCATTAAAAAAAGAGGTTGCTACACACTAATTGCTACTTCCATACATGATGCAAAGCCTTAGAGAGAATTTGAGCAAAATGCATAGCTTCAACTACACCAACTGTATTCATTCAAATATTTTGAGAGGATTTAAAGTTATGACAATTTGGAAATTATTTGCGTATATTTATAAACTATAAACATGTTAGGCAATTTAAGTTGTGTTTGACATTTATACTTTTATCAAATTAAAGCCTATTTATAGTACAGTGCGTGCTTCCAGTTTATAGTATTTCAAATAAGTCTACTGTCAAATTGCCATTATGAACCTGAGTTTATCCTGCTCACAACTATGAATAGAAATAGATCGAGACTGAAATGGCCTCAGAAAGATTCAATGTATTACATAAATGCAGCCAATTATTATATATCTTTCAAGCTCTAAAATGATTAAACAATATTACAAATTGTAGATTTTACAATCTGACAATTAAGTGATTTTTGCATGCAACATTTTTCTTGGGAGCCTGGTATAACATTACACCTGCTTTATCATCAGTCAGTAGTAGAGCAGCAGTAAGTGTCCAAGAACAGTGTGAATTGTGCCTCAAGGTTAGCCAAGCAATGCTACTTTCATAATGAGAAGAGAGTCTCTCCTGGGCTGCAATATATTTGGTTAGTGATTCATGTATTTGATTGTTTCTGTATCTTAGCTGTTTAATTTTATTTTCTGCAGTTAATATTGTATTTTCTTTGTTCTTATCCCCTGCACAGGGCTACGGAATATGATGGCGCAATACAAATAATGAAAAAAAAAAAAAAGATAATTTTAAACCGATAGAGGAAGCATAGTTTAAGCCTGTGCTAGATATCCAAAAGAAAGAAAAGGTGAAAAAGTATATATTGATACTCCATGACCTAAAATGTGAAAAGTAAATAGATGTGTAATGTGCATACAGAAGAGAGGCAATACTAGCTCTACAGCTCATGGTTCAGTGCTGTCTCCAGGAAGTGAAAGTCAGATAACCAATCAATGCAAGCCTCTAGCTCTCCTTCATATCTAGTTCCTCAAAGTCACCTTGTTTCCGGGTATCCATCAGCTGCTCACATAAACACACGTACAGCTGGTTATATGTTACGGATTGGATATTACTAATATGTAATTGTATGTATATTTGTATACAGCTTCAACAGTCACACAATACTTCACAAGAGTCAATTTAAGGGTGGAACAAAATGCATAAACTGTACAAGATCTGAGACCATGCAATCTAAACAGGTCAATAAATGTCTAGAGTGTAAACACTCAGAAGTAGTGACCTCTAATGTTGGACTATTACAGCTAATTATATATTGTCTTACCTGCATAGTATTAATACATATATCTCAACAAATCGTTTTTTTTTTTATTGCAATAACTGGTCACATCAAGGAAGATTGCCACAACTATACTTATAACAATTTTATTTATAGGAATATGACTGCACATGGTTTTTGTCTCCCATGAGGTAAATCCCACCTTCATCTAGAAATTACAGTATTGACCTATCTACATTCCCTTATAGAAGTTCCATTATGTAGTCAATGTCAAGCATTACAAGATAGATAATATTACATATGGTCACTACATGACTTGGGTATTAAGTGACAATATAATAAATTGGTCACTTATATTATACATAACCAAACGTTGGCATTTATAAAGTACAAGGGATGCCATCCTATAAGTAACAGCTGAGATATGTGCAATATTGTGATGAGACAGTGATTGGGACACAGTCAGGTATATTAGTAAATACTGGGAGTGACAGCCTTGTACAACTCTTAGAGCGCCATTATTACACACATTTGGTTCAGATGGAGATATAAATATTGTACTGGGCCAGCGTTGTGACATTTGTCTAGTCACACCACTAGTAATGACAGCGGTTACACAAAGCACTGTCACATCCCCAGTATACGGACACCCTGCTATGAATGGCTCTATTACACTATCACAGCTATAGCCCACTCATTACCCCGCATCCAGTGACTAGGCCTCATATGAAGCCTGACTCGGGTCATTACAAGGGCACGGTCAAGGCCGGCACTGCAGGGGTCCCCGGGTGCACAGCGAGGTCACACCGGTGCAAGGTCAGGCCTCGGGGCTGGCCTGTGTGTCACACATCTCATTACCGGGTGTATCTTTTCACTACATCGTTTATCAGGTCAGTACCGATCTCAGAACCGTGCAGAGGGACCAGGTGCCGTCAGTGCCCGGACTGGAGGCTCCACACACAGCACGCACAACCCGTGTCCTCCTGTAATGCTCAAGGGCACTGCGGCTGCACACAGCACAGCGGGGCTCACCTGGAGAGCAGGCGGGAGAAGGCTGCAGACGGGACCGAGCTAGAGTGCGGAGGCCAGAGGAGGCACAACGCCGGAGAAGAGCGGCTCCCAACATGCTGACAGCGGCGACAAGTGACTGGACTGCGGGCGGTTAGCCGGGACCGGAAGCAAAAGGCACGCGCACACACTGCACGCTCGCTCCCAACCACGCGCCAGTACAGCTCACTGAGAGACCAAGGGGAAACAGGGGCGGGGCCTCGTAATATCGCGTCACTACCATAGAGTCTGTCCGGATTGGAGGGAGTGGAGGGGCAGAGCGCCGCTCACTGGATGGCGAGGGGGCGGCGGCTATGTCACTTGTGTGTAGGAAGCCCTCCTTTGTTTGTCGTCTGTCATTGCAATTAAGTGGAGAACTTAGTCTGTGGCAGAGATAGGTCCTCCACCTGAAGGGCACCGTATATCACACCTCAGCCCACAAGGACTAGCATGTCACATCACCTAGGTAACAGTGCTCAAAGCCAAGCAGCATCTGCAAAGGCAAGTACAATATTAGCATGTATTAAGAAGGGTATAGAAGCCAGGGAAGCAAATATAATTCTGCCACTATACAAATCTCTAGTACGCCCTCATTTGGAATATGGAGTACAATTTTGGGCACCACTTCATAAAAAGGACATTTTAGAGCTGGAAAAGGTACAGAGGAGGGCAACAAAACTAATTAGGGGAATGGAGGGGCTAAGTTATGAAGAAAGACTAACAAAATTAAACTTATTTTCTCTAGAAAAAAGGCGTCTAAGAGGAGATATGATTACTTTATATAAATACATCCAGGGTCAGTATAAAGATTTGTCGGGGGAGCTTTTTGTGCCAAGAGGTTTTCAACGGACAAGAGGACATCCTTTGAGGTTAGAAGTAAAAAAAATCCACCTTAAAGAAAGAAAAGGGTTCTTCACAGTAAGGGTGGTTAATCTGTGGAATTCTCTACCAAAGGAGGTGGTGACAACGGATAAGATAGATAACTTTAAAAGGGGACTGGATTTATTTTAAATTAAAAAAGGTATTCAGGGTTATCCTGGATAATTAGACTCTAACCTTAAAACCTAATGCTAACCCTAAACCTAACGTTAACCCTAAAACCTAACCTTAAAACCTAACACTAAACCTAAAACCCCAAACACCCACTACTTCTTGACATGGGTCCCCAGTCCCAATTCATTAGAAACTGCAGTGAGCTTCAGTGCTGCGCACACCATCGTCTAAACACATTCCAATCAGTAGGTGGTGCATCAGCGGCAGCTCGCTGACTCAGCGCTCAGAGTGGTGGCCAGAAAACAGGAAAGGTCTACAAAATTGTTTATACCACAATTTCACTCATATATAGAGGCAACTGCTAAGAAGTAATCAAAAAGTCTGAAAGAACAAAGTACAAACTTCAATATAAGATTATACAGTTTGTTTAAAAAAATCATAACATTTCTGATCTTGTAATTTCTTTTACTGTACATTTAGACAGTTGTTTAAAAAATAATATTCAAATGATAAAATACACACCTGTTGCTGAAAAATATGAATTTAACTAGGAAATTGCCCGTCAAAAATGACGGAAATAAAATTGTAAGGCTGGCGTAATAAACAAAAGAAGAGAAAAAGAACACCTATATATCCAAACCGGTTTAACCTCCTAAGGTAGGGTAGTAATTAATTAATTATAATTCAAACATATTTATCTGGATAAGTAAAATTTCTCAATTTATTCAATACATATACAAGAACAACATGTTAAAAACAATGAAAAATTAACATATAGCAGCAATTAACTACTATAGAGATATATTCTGATATAATAATCTTTTCCTGTATGATTATTAAGATTATTAAAACTTCTTACATTTAGAGTATGCTGCTACATATTTTATATTATTACTATATCTACTTATCACAATGATTACAATAATAGTTTTGCTTTAAAATATTTGCTTACTATGGCCCTCATTCAATTCCAATTTGGCCAATTGAATAGGGCTCTAAATAAGCACATAACATATATTTTTTAAAGAAGTTTTTAGTTAGTAAACATCTAGCCAAAAGCAAGGTTTTCACTAACTAAAAACTTTTTAAAAAAATATATGTTATGTGCTTATTTAGAGCCCTATTCAATTGGCCAAATCACAATTGAATGAGGGCCTATATAAATTAGATATAAAGGCCCTCATTCAATTTCAATTTGGCCAATTGAATAGGGCTCTAAATAAGCACATAACATATATTTTTTAAATAATTTTTTAGTTAGTAAACATCTAGCCAAAACCAAGGTTTTCACTAACTAAAAACTTTTTTAAAAAATATATGTTATGTGCTTATTTAGAGCCCTATTCAATTGGCCAAATCGCAATTGAATGAGGCCCAAAGTTTGTACAGCACTTAGGGCCTCATTCAATTGCGATTCGGCCAATTGAAAAGGGCTCTATATAAACACAAAGCATATTTATTTTACAGTACTTTTTAGTTAGTGAACTTCTATCCAAAAGTAAGGTCTTCACTAGCTAAAAACTTCTGTAAAAAAAAATATGCTCTGTGCTTAGATAGAACCTTATTCAATTGGCCAAATTGCAATTGAATGAGGCCCTTAGTCACTTTTAGAGTAGGTTAACTTGCTTTGGTATGTTAGATTAGGGGGTAATTGGTGGATCCCCAGTACCACCATCAGGATTAGTTTATTTAGTTTTTTCAGGTTTTGTGCAGACAGCATATTTAGAATTAGTATAAAGGAGTAAATGGTGGGCTCCGCTACCACCAAATTAGGATAGTATATATTTTTCATTGAATCATCACTTTATAGCACTGTGCACTTTATCACTTTGATCTTTATTTAGGTTATATTAAAAAAATAAAATGTTTGCGGTTATAGCAATTACATTATCATACTTAACTTTTTTCATATCATACTTAACTTTTTTTTTATTATAATTAATTAATTACTACCCTACCTTAGGATGTTAAACCGGTTTGGATAGATAGGTGTTCTTTTTCTCTTTTTTTGTTTATTTAACTTATTTACACCGTTTCATTCCGATAAGTATGAATTCAATACATTTAATCAATATTTACTATTTCAATAGTTGAAAGTTGTTGGCAATGTGGTTTGTCACACAATGTGAGGCTTTTGCTCCTCTGAGCTCCTTTGGCGCTCATCGCAAATTTCGAAATTTTCTCACAAAAGAACCTTTTTAATCTCCATAAACAAAAGTAGTATATTTCCTGTTTTCTGACCGCCATGCCTGTCATTTCAGGGTTGTGAGCAGCATTCCACCAGGCTGCCGCACTATCCTAGCATTCCAGAGCACGCCTGAAGCTGCTACTCTAGAGTAAAATAACACAATAAACCTAACGCTAACCCTAAATGCTAACCTTAAAACGTAATGCTAACCCTAAAATCTAACCTTAAAACCTAATCCTAAAATCTAATGCTAACTCTAAAACCTAACCTAAAAGCTAACTCTAAAACCTAACCCTAAAACCTAACATTAACCCTAATACCTAACCCTAAAACCTAACCTTAAAATCTAACCCTAAAACATAACCTTGAAACCTAACCCTAAAAGCTAACTTTGAAACCTAACCCTAAAACCTAACGTTAACCTAAAAGTTTACCTTAAAACCTAATGCTGAAAATATACTGTGAATGTAACCTATGCTGTTTCCCTTTAACAGCAGTACCCATCATCTAAAGTAGAAGACTATGCACTATATGTCTCTAACAGCACACCTACCATTTTACCCCACAATATCAATCCTTCTGTATCTCCCCATTCTAAAGTAAAGGGCCTGAAAAGAATTAATTTAACTAGGAAATTGCCCGTAAAAAATGACTGGAATAAAATTGTAAGCCAGGCAATGCTGTTTGCCACACAATGTGAGGCTTTTGCTCCTCCCTGTGCTGTGTGTGAAGGTGTTATTATTTGTTTATTATTATTTTGGTGTTTCTTCAGTGTTTTCGAGTTACACGTTTGAAACAACTGCGTACCTCAACTGCTCGCCTCGCAGTACATTGAGAGCCTTTGGTGATCATTGCAGCCTAAGTCCTGCGTGCCTCAACTGCTCGCCTCGCAGTACATTGAGAGCCTTTGGTGATCATTGCAGCCTAAGTCCTGCGTGCCTCAACTGCTCGCCTCGCTTTGTGAGGCAAGCAGTGTAATGAGCGCCTTTGGCACTCATTGCAGCCTAAGTCGTGCCTTGCTTTGTGTGGCTCGCCGGCATCCTATGCTGCGCGAGGGACGCAAGTGCGTTACCAACATCGCAAATGTCCCCAACACTGACAACTATATATGTGATTTGTCGTCATATGTTTTGCAAATCTGCTAATTTGAAAAATGTGGTTTAAAACGTTGTTAAAGTGTATTGTGAATAAGCATAGGCGTGGAACGCTTCCTGTCTTCATGACTCACACTGCTAAACTTAAAGAGCCACTTAAATCAGCACAATTTGGATCACATCTCCTAAAAGCATGTTGAAATACTTTTTGAATTTCTGAAATACCTGCATTTTCACGGAGAAATAAATAAATGTTCAGGGTAGAATTGCCTGGTATTTCGGGCTGGGTCCCTCTAGTTAGTGTGTGACCAGACTGATATACTACAGGATATTTCTCCCTGTGAAGGGCACAAGTGATCAAAAAGAGGTTGCTCTCAGAGTTGATAACCGGACCTAAAGATACCTATAGGTATTGTTTGTTCTCAGATGAGCACGTCTACTCTCTTTGCATAGGATAGACTTGTATGAAAATAGAAACTTAAAACTTTAGTTTTTTTTAGCTGTTATCAGTATAATTAAAAAAAATAGGTAATTTTAACATATAATTGTGTTTTTTTTTAATACAATGAAGAGCACTTACAGTGAGGTACATGGACCTTTAATAAGGGCCAGGGGGTTAGCTATTTTAGTTGCACAGTACTGTTTTTTGTACTGTACCCTCCACAGAATAGATGGAGGACCTATCAATTTTTTTGTGCGCCGCTGTTGAAGCTCCCTTCCGCCAGTGGAGGCTGGTGGAATTTTAGTTGGTGGGGTGGAAGACCAAACTCTACTATAAACTGCTCCCCATATTATCTGACTACACAGTGATACAAATACCACCTCTTGATCTGTGACATTACCACAACTGCACCTTTTTCTTTTCTCACATACACAAACATTACCTAAACAGATAAAAGCAACACATTTATTCTCTCGACATATGATATTTTTCAACACAAAGTTAAGCACATTGTCAATCAAACTAGCATTAAAGATACATACATTAGTTTTATTTGAACATATACAGTATACCTATTTCCATATAAATACTGAAACTATGTCAGGTCCTGGTCCCTTTGCTGGATTATTAATAGAGGATAATTAATAGTGTATGAAAAAATGTTTTGTTCATGAAAAAATACCAAAATAAACATTTAAACACTTACCTTGAAGTTAGCAAAATGTCTTGTAATTTCTTTTTTTTTTTTTTCTTAATTTTTTTTTTTTTCCAGACAAAAGAATACAAGTACAAAAACAAGACGTAGATACTAAGTACTGAACAGACAAACAATCACGATTCATGACACTCTTCTGATAATACTCTCTCTTCCCCCCTTTCCCCTCGTATTTTCCTCTTAACGGCAGTAACTTATACCTCCAAACCAGATTTAAACAATATATACAAATATCACATATTATATTTGTCCTGCTACGAGTCGTCGTCACGCTGTTTGCGTGGTCCGTACGAATAGCGGGCTTAGCGATGAGCGCCGCAGGCGCTCATCGCCCGTTAACCCGTAGAACTTTAGCGGGCTGAGCGATGAGCGCCGCAGGTGCTCATCGCCCGGCGAGCCTCGCGAAGCGAGGCGAGCCTGTGAGCGTAAGGGCCGTTGCTCACGCTTGCGGGCTCGCATAGTGAGCCCGCGGCCCTCGCGTAGCGAGGGCCTGCAGGCAAGGGCCTCAGTTGCTGGGATGGATCCCAGCAACTGAGGCCGTTGCTCACACTTGCGGGCTTGCATAGCGAGCCCGCGGCCCTCAGTTGCTGGGAGATGTCATCTACACCCGGGGACCCGCGCCAGACCCACAACTGAAGCGCCATCCCAGCAACTGAGGCCCTTGCCCGCAGCCCTCGCTGCCCTTGCCCGCAGCCCTTGGCCTCAGTTGCTGGGAGATGTCATCTACACCTGGGGACCCGCGCCAGGCCCACAACCCACCACACAGGAGTCCACCAGCCACCCGGACAGGCCTCCGACACCCACGGAGGAGGCTGGGAACCCCGCCCCCAGGGACAGGGCCAAGACCGACATCCAGGGCCCCCAGGACACGGTGAGGGTCATGAGGAACACAGCAGAGGGAGAGGGGGGAAAGGGTGGAAAGAGAGGGAGGGAGAGGGGGGAAGAGACACAGGGGGTTAGAGAGGGGGGAAGACACACAGGGTGTTACAGAGGGGGGAAAGAGACACAGGAGAGGGAGTAGAGGGGGAAGAGACATAGGAGAGGGGAAAGACAGGGGAGGGAGAGGGGGTGGAAGAGACACAGGGGAGAAAGAGGGGGAGGAAAGAGAAACAAGGGAGGGAGGGGAAAATACATAGCGGAGGGAGAGGGAAAAAAGAGACACTGGGGAGGGAGAAAAGAGACACAGGGGAGGAAGAGGGTGGGGAAAGACACCTGGGAGGGAAAGTAGGGGGAAATGACACACAAGGGAGGGAGAGGAGGGGGAAATGAGACACAAGTGAGGGAGGCAATGGCAGAAATGAGACACAAAGGAGGGAGAGGAGGGGGGGAAGGAAACACAAAGGAGGGAGGGGAGGGGGAAAAGGAGACATAAGGGAGAGGAGAGGGAAAAGGAGATACAAGGGAGGGAAAGGAGACACAGCAGCACCCCACCACTAATGCTCCAGCAACATCAAAACAGATTGCCAGCTCTTCAACACAATGCTTCAAAATAGGTAAAGTATATTCATTTATTAATGTATTATATATTTAATTATTACACACCAAACAGCATTAGCTACCTTATAATTTCATTGCCGTCATTTTTTGACGGGCAAGTCGCTAGTATCCATATATATACAGAGAAAAAATATTACATCTGTATCCCCTATATTACAACTTAACTTCTTTAGACCCAAGGCTGTGAGTTCTGTTAGATACTTTGACATATCTTAACACCTCTCTAATATTTGCATCTATATCAATGGCTTTTTGCCATCCCCCCCACCCAAAGTTAATTCCAACATTATGTGAGAGAGTTTTTTGCTAACCATTCTATATAGGGACCGAGATCTACCCTCTCTTTTAGAGAAAGGTCTATTATTCTTTATCACTTCTCTTTCTTAACTATCTGCCTTCCCGCACTTTTCCCTATATTTGTGTTTTCAGTAAAGGCGTCTGTATATATAATAACAAAACTTTTCTTTTTTCTCTTTCCCTCTCTTCTTTCTTTTTTTCTTTTTCTTTTTTTTTTTCTTATAAATTCAAGGTATGTCCCCGTTTAACCTCCTTATATCTACAGAATATTTGATTAAATATCAAAAGGAAATAAGAGGAGAAAAGGAAAGAAAAAGAAACACATAAACCATTCACACTGTACCAGACCGATGAACTACCAAAACCTGTTTATTTTAGGACACTCCCACCACATATGAAACGATGTTCCCAACTGATTACAGCCTCTCCAGCAGGTACTTTGATTTTTTGGGTCTATTTTATTCATACGTTCAGGAGAGAGGTACCAATTATTCGAAAGCTTAAAAAACATTTCTATATACCTTGGCAGACCTGCTGCTTTTTTTACCGTTCTTAAACTTTGGTACCATACCATCGCTTCAAAGGTTTCTCCCATAGTTGATTCCCAGTACATCAAACCTGAACTTTTCCTAAGTGAGCGGTTCTCATTTATAATTTTATTACATTTCGAAATAGTTTGTAAATTATCTCTTTTTATCACTAGATCTTCCATTTTAGTTGTTTTTAAATGTTGTGAGATCCTGTAACCGCAGACTACTAGTCTTTTTTTAATACACTCATATTCTAGCCAAGTCAATTTTATATCTCCACATTTCTTACACATCCTTTGTAGGTCTATAAGTTGTCCATCTTTGAACAGTTTTGCTGTGGGTGTGTCACCCTTGATTTTCAGAGATGTAATTATTGGGTTAGAGCCCCCCCCCCCCCCCCCATTCCAATGTATCAATTGGGGCAGCCAGTGAGGGAAGGTTAATTTGCTGCATGGATAGTCTATTTCTATTCCAAAATTTGGTTAAAGAAACCAAATTCCCTCGGGAGATCTCTAATCACCGTCTCGTTCAAGCTAGGTAGCCACAACACGGAATGGATCTTAATATTTCTTAATAAGGCCTCCTCAATTTCCATCCATCTAGGTTGTTCCTTTACTAAATTCCAGCTAATAAGATGTGCTATACAAATTTGTTGGTTAATATCTAATATACAGGGGGAATTTAACCCACCTTTCTCGACCCTTTGATTTGCTATTATTTTTCCCACCCGGGGTTTCTTCCCACCATAGATAAACTTATCTAGCTGCACTTGTATTTTTTTGACGTAGTTATATGCCAGCGCTCCCGGAATACATCTCAGACAGTAAGTGATTTTTGGGATGATATTCATATTGATAGCTGCAATTTTAGCTAACCATGATAAATGTAGTTGTTTCCAATTGTTCAAGGTAATGTTTATTTTACTCATGGTTTCATCCAAATTAGCTTTAATCAATTTACCCAATTCGAATGAGAATTTGATTCCTAGGTGGGTGATACTATTTGAATGCCAGTTACACTGTAGCATATGCTCTAGAGCCTCCCTATCTTCTATCTTTAATCCTCTTTTCAAAGCCACAGACTTAGTTTGATTTATTTTAAAGTAGGAAATTCTTCTGAATTCCTCCAGAATGTCCAGGAACTTTTGACATGATGTCACAGGCTCTGTAAATGTTACTACTATATCGTCCGCGTATGCTAATAGTTTAAACTCATGTTTCCCTATTCTGACTCCACTGATATCCGCCTCTTCCCTTATACGTATTGCCAGCGGTTCCAGAAACAGGATAAATAGGAGCGGGGATAGGGGACAGCCATGGCGCGTGCCATTGCTTATACTAAAAGATACTGATTCAAAATCAGGATTGACTATGCGCGTCTTTGTTTCCCCATAAAGTGCTTTAACTGCCTTCAGGGCAAAGTCTCCCAACCCGAATTTCACCAGGACGGCCTCTAGAAATACCCAATTGACCCTGTCAAACGCCTTTTCGGCGTCTAATGACAGGGCCAAAATGGGCATTTTCCTGGCTTTAGCATGCGCAAGTATATTTAGGAGCCTTCTGGTACTGTCCGAGGCTTGACACCCTGGAACAAAGCCCGTTTGATCTGTATGTATAAGTTTATGAATGACCGTTTTTAGTCTGTTTGCTAAAAATTTTGAGTAGGTCTTCAAATCTATATTTATCAAAGTAATTGGTCGATAATTTTTGCAATCATCTGGGTTTTTCATCCTCCTTTAATAAGTTTATTATTTTAGATTCTGACATTTCTCTTGGGATCTCCCCAGATATTTTAATATCATTATATACATTACATAGGGGTTCTTTAATCTCTGGAAGAAGAAGTTGAAAGAAGGCTGCATCAAACCCATCTAACCCTGGGGCTTTGTTTCTCTTGTTACTGTTAATTACCTCACAGACCTCTAACTCTGTAATATTACTGTTTAGATAGATTCTTTCTGGCTCCGAGACGGATGGTACATTTATCCCATCCAAAAATGTTGATATATCCACTTTAGTGGGGCCTGTAAGTTGTGAGTCCTTTTCCAAATTATATAGCTTCCTATAGAAGTTTAGGAAAACCTCCCCAATTTTATCTGGATGATATTGATATTTTCCTTTCAGGTCAATTATTCTGGCTGCTCTATTTTGCTCTCGTTGTTTTTTTAGTCTATTCGCCAAAAAATTCCCTGTTTTACTGCCGAACTTCAAGTGATTTTGACGATAGCGCCACAGTAAATTATCGGCTTGTAATTGCAGTATTGCCCTAATTTCTTTATTTAAAATGCATATTTTATCACCTATCTCTTTGATATATTTTCCCCTGTTAATCTGATGAAGCTTTGCAGTTTTAGGGGTTTTCCTCTTAGTTTCCTTCTTTCTGCTGATCTGGCAATTAATATGCCTCTAATGAAGGCTTTGTATGTGCACCATACTGTTTTATGTGAGCCCACGGTTCCTTCATTTATTTTGAAGAATTCCCTAGTTATTTTTTTTAGTTCTTTCATAAATTCCTGATCTTTTAATAATGATGTATCCAGTCTTCAATTCCTGTTCTGTTTTTTTTTTTACTGTATCATATAAAACCAAGAGGTTCATTGAGTGATCCGACCAGGGGGCCAGTTCTATTTCTATTTTTTTAATCAAACTTATTGTGGCCCTATCAAAGAAAATGTGATCTATTCGAGATGACGAGGAAAATCTATTAGAGTAAAAAGTGAATTGGCGGTCGCTTGGGTGCATTAGTCTCCATAGATCGAAGTACTCCTTATCCTTCATTATACCTGAGAAATCTGTTGCAATTTTACTTAAATTATTTAATGACGTCAACTTGCATGTACCTTGTCTATCAAGCTCCGGGTCCATGACCATGTTAAAGTCACCACAGATGAGGAGGATCCCATATTCCACTTTTTTTATCTCTGCCAAAATTTTCTTTAGAAAGCTACACTGTTTTTTATTGGGAGGGTACAAATTAGCCAATGTTATTGGTCTTCTTTCCACCTCACCCCTCCAGACTATGTATCTCCCCATGGGATCTATTATACTGCCCTGTTCTTTAATATTGAGTCTCCTATTAAAAAAGATCGAGACTCCCTTAGACTTATTTTTAAATGTAGAGTGTATACTTTTGGAAAATATATTATTTGACAGATAGGATTCATTGCTCTTCTTAAGATGTGTCTCTTGTAAGCATAAAATATCTATATTCAGCTTAGTATAGTTGTTAAACGCAATTTTTTGGGGGAGGGGGAGTTGAGTCCATTTACGTTATGTGACACTATTTTTAATCCCATATAAACCACATAGTAAAATCTAGCTGACTACAGCTCCCTTTTCCCTCCCATACAGCCTTTAAACCTACCGGCAGTTCATTCAGGTCTTGTACCTTACTCACACTCGTTCCATTCATACCTAAACTTAAAATACCAAGGGTGGACCACACCACTCCCACTCGGTAATACTGGGCTAAAGCCTGATATTTGGAAATGATAGATTGGTTTCTACAACCATAGTTGGGAGAGACCCAAGGGCTACCTTTTCCTCCCCTAACAGTCCCCAGACTGGACTGGGAACAAAGAAGAAGAGGTGGGGGGGAGCCCCTAGCTTCTCTCCTAATGGAGAGAGAGAACAACCCAGCTACTCTATTGTCAACTCTATCCTCCCCTATAGTTGATATTTCTTATTCGTTAAAATTGAACTCCCCCCTCCTCCTCACCCCCCCATCCCGCCCCAGTCAGTGTGTAGCAAATTACTGACCGCGACCAACTTTGTCAACATACAACATTTATTCCTTTGATATCATACCCCTTTGTTCTTATAATTTCCCTTATCTACTTATCAATGTTATATTTCCCACCCAGAAATATCCTTATCAAGGATCTATAGGGGTTTAAGTCTCACCCAATTTTATCCTAATTTAGGGTATTTCTCTGATGTCCTGGAAATAGAGCATATTTCGTAAACCTTTTATATGTTATCGTATTTCCAGCCCTTCTTACAAGGTCCACCCGCTATCCGGCAGGGTATAGGGTCGCATATTTTACGTTTATTCCCCCTTACTCATAATCTCAGTTTATTCAAGTGATATTAACCTGATTCCTTTTACATTAATCTCTAAGCCCAGTGAGTATTTCTAAATTCAACTATATGTATCTATGTATCTCAGCTATCCATTATACTAAGTGATTATAACAAGTATTATAAGGGGCATTTTAGCCCATTAGGTTTCAGCTAGTAGTGTCCGCACTGTGCTCGTGTTTTACGAAGAAA
The DNA here is from genome assembly GCA_027410445.1 of Discoglossus pictus. Lineage (NCBI taxonomy): Eukaryota > Metazoa > Chordata > Amphibia > Anura > Alytidae > Discoglossus > Discoglossus pictus. The sequence continues at coordinate 227,352,134 of CM050167.1, forward strand.
AAGTCATTTTTTGACAATGGCCTACCCCATTGATATATTTACCATACCTAACTACCATAGCTACTACTTCCTTTTATTTAGTGGAAAATTATAATCCTACTCTATATTAGTGCTTTTTGGGTTACTCCCAAATGCTTCTAGACTTTGTGGCTTTCTATGTTACTGAGGCATAACTTTCTATCAATTTGAATATATCTTAAATCATCATTTCTTAACTAAATAACTTCCTTATATACCTCTGTTTAGACGTGTAAATTAACATATACCATTTTAAACTACTCAGGTTATGTATTTCTTAACAAATATTATATATTACTTGATATCAAAACCGTTTGATTAAGAGTTTCCTTCTGCAGGGGAAAAATTTGCTCTTTAGCATTATAGATCAAAAAAATTTATTTCTCTTTTGGGATTTTTGCCAAAGTTTTTTAGTGGCTGACAACTGCAGCCTATTGCTCTCCTTGCTAACAGGTGTAATTTCAATACCCCATTTCTTCAATAGTGCTATTCCCTCAGATGGCGAATGCACTCTGCCACAGTAGGTCTTTCTGTATCGCCAGGCCCATTGGTGTAGTCCATTTGTATTTAATTTCTCTTTGTCTTAGAGCGGCCGTAAAGGCTCCATATTGTCTTCTATTGGCTAATGTCTGTGCAGACAGGTCCATAAATATTTTAATATTTTGGTATGGAGCCTCGAAATTTCCTTTTTTGTACGCTATACGCTGTATGGCCTCTTTGTAAGAGATATAATGGACTCTCATTATTACGTCTCTAGGGACTGTTTTATCCAGGTGCTTTGCCAATGGTAATCTATGTATAGCATCTATTAAAATTTCTTCTTTAGGGAAATTGGGTAACAGAGAACTTAATAATGTCTCCATATGTGGTTTGAGGTCTGCATCTTTTTGGTTTTCTTCTATGCCCCTAATCTGGAGGTTGTTTTTTCTACTACGGTCTTCTAGTTGGGCAACTTTTGCTGTCAGAGTTCTGATTTTACCTTCCAGCTCCATATTATAATTCAACATGGTTTCATTATCTTTAACTAACTTTTCACATGTATTTTCCAGACTGTCCACTCTTTGTGAGACTTCCGCTGTAGCTTTAGAGTTATTTGCAATTTTGTTTCTTAAATCCATAGTTAGTTTAATCTGGAAGTCTTGTAAAATGTCTCTTAATTTAGAGCAGGTTAAGGCCTCTCCCTCATCCAAAGACAAGCCACTTAAATTTACCGATTGTATATTTTTTTCTGGGGATCTGTTTTCAGATGTATTTGGACTCAGATCGTCGTCCGGGGTACTTGAAGTTAAGTTTTTCTTCCCAGACATAAACATACTCGGAGTTTTAGTTGTATTATTGCTCTTTTTTTTCTTTTGGTTTCATTTTTGAGGGCATCTTAACACCTTTTCCTCTTCAGTAATTAGGAAAGCAGTTTTCCCCAGAAGGGGTGTTTGATGTTCCAATATATACTCAATAGTTCTCAATACTGCTTTCCTAATGCAGTGGCTTTGATCCTGCCTTTTTATGTGAGGGGGGAGTGGGGCCCTCCCTGTCTTGTCAGTCCAGATGGTATCTTTTGTTATAGCTGAATATAACCATTCAGATATAACCATTCAGCAATGCACTCCAGTACACTCCAATACCCCCCTCACTCACAAAGTGGTTCTGTCCAGAAGACCAGAAAAAAAATATTTAACTCAATTTCATTAATCTCCAGGTTTACTAGGGCATATGTACAGTTCTCTATTTATTATACAGAGGAGGAACTTCTCCTCCTACCCCCTTAAGCTTGTAACTGTAATAATGTAAATGTCTCTGAGGTGCTCACCTTTTTAGCTGCTGCCGTGTGCTTCCCGGTACTGTGATAGCCTGTATCAGCCTAATATCCCCCATCTCGCTCGTGTGTGCCTTGCTGCGTCACTTTAAAAACCTCCATCATACTGCAGGGCTTCACCATGCTTCAGGGGCCTCTCTGTCCCACACACCACAACAGCTCAGGCTCTATGTACCTCACTTGCTTCTCATGCCTTTGGAGCTATGTGCCTCACTTGCTTCTCATGCCTTTGGAGCTACGCAGCAATTAGCCTGCTCCCCTGCTAGGCACAGCGATTGATCTGCTCCCTAGCTGGAGCTCCAGACCCTCCACGTCTCCAGCCCAGATCGTGGGCGTCTCTACGGGTCCCTCGTATGCACCAGCTGCACACCCAGGCTGAGGCAATCACAGTCTGTGATTCAATCCTGTTTTCATATATCCTCTGCACTTGGCGGACTTACTGCAGAACTTTTCTGTGAGCTTAGGAGACAGCACCCATATATTCCATTTAGGTATTTACAATCGAGGGGGTAGGGGAACCACTTAACTTTAATGTTGTCCAATCTCGGCCGCGGTCTGCTAGCGCTGTTTCAGCATAGCCTCTCCGGTCTCTCCCAGCTGCTCAGCTCCACTGATTCACATCAGATCTGGAGCATGCATCACTTCCTGTAACGCCCCTCCAAAACCCATGTCTTGTAATTTCTGACAGTTGAAAACTAGGGTTAACACCCCCTCCAAACCCAGGCTAAATTAGCATTCATTTCATAATTTGTTTTGGCCAATCAGGTTAGTTGACCCATTTGATTTAAACTCTGGGGTTCCTGTTTGTGCAAAGCAGTCTGGGATATGTAGTGTGACACTATGTTAGGTGCTATGGCAGCAGCACAGACAGGAAGTAGAAGGGAGTCATTTCCTGCCAGTGACTTGAGGGCTGACATCAGTGCTCTCCTATTGGCTGAGGAAGAAACAGCAGGTGAATATTGGGTTAACTTGCTCCCCTAATGCTGCACGATGATTGGGTGGGGATCAGATGCCTATGTAGACATAATCATTACAGGGATTTTTAGATATTAATAAAAATAAAATGTTTTATGAGATGTGCTGCATACATAAAGGCTGCTTTTTGCCTATAGAGTGCAGAAATGTATTAATCCATGAAACTTGGATATGCCTTTAATGCAGTGCCATACAGATAACCTAGATCTAGGAAACAAAGAATGAGTACAGCAATTTTTTTTCAATACTATATTCTCATTTATTATGAGGCCATCATTTGTCCATCTTTATTGTTTTCAGTAAGGCTTCATATAGATAGACTAAAATGTGAAATAATGACAGTGACACACTGATGCGACATAGTGAGAATTTCCCCCAGAATGTTTTTATGTCTAACACAGCTGATAATATTGTTAGTTTTGTACTGATAAACAAATGTATTTTATTCTTGAACTGCAGAGATTCTTTAACCACATAATCTTTGAAAACCATTGATCAAAGTATAAACTGTGCAGAAAATACAGGAGCCTCTCAGTTAACCAGAACTCAAGCAACCAGAAAAAAAATTAAATCCTGTACTTAAAAAAAAAAAAAAATCAATGTTACCTAGAAGCAGATAAGCATGAGTGACTGAGCCAGTGCAGTGTTGGCGTTACATTCCCCAGGTTCAGCACTGCACCCTCCAGCCGAACGTACCTGTGTGTAAGTGAGAAGTGAAAGCTGCTGCTGCTAGAATAACACTTTCCCTAGTGTGTTTATATTTGCATTTACAGTGCTACGGATAGGACTTTTAGCCCCTTGTGGGTCCTCTCTAGCTCCTGTTGGCTTCTTGGCTCCTTTTGCGGGTTACGGGATTGAACAAGAGTTTGTTCAACCCAAAATTGAAACGTAGCAGTTACGGGTTTGAGAGAACAAAGGATTTGTAGGCGCGCAGTTCAAATTTCCCCTTTCAGGTGGTTTTATCGCACTTAACCCGCAAGTAGTTCGCGGGTAGCTTTAAGAGGCCAATTTAATAGCCGTAAGTCTTGCGAGCTACATTACGGGCTACGGCTTTCAACGTAGAGGGAATTTAATGGAGCTATATGTTGTGCCACTACTATCAATATACACAGTGCTACACATAAACATAGATAATATAATTACATTTATACATAGAGAACCCAGTGGCGGCTGGTGACATGTTATATATATATATATATATATATATATATATATATATATAGACATAGTAATTGAAGAGTGATGCAGCCGTGAATGTCCAGTAATCTAGTAATTTAGTAATTATTAATCCATATATATATAGATTAATAATGAGTATTGCAATATAATTTGATACCTTTTGTATTAGACAAACGTCTTATTTATAATGACGAGTTTTCGGGAGGCTTAACCTCCCTTTATCAAGTCTCAAGCAATACTACATGAGATGGAACCCTCAGTTTGAATAATAACAGCAGATGCAGATAGAGTGGAAACAGCATCTGACATCATCAGTTACATACATATATGGGGAATAAAGACAACATAGCAAAGGAAACATATATACCCATATTATATACACATATACATCAATATATACATGAAAAAGAAGAGCACTGTAGTCCACAGAGATATATTACCTGTTGGACAAACATCTCACTATGAGTGCTATCTCTGTTATAGCATAAGAAGAAAAAAAAATAATCACATGAAATTCTGATATTCTGAAATTCTGATAATGTGTTAGAAAGCCCAAGTCTATATCAAGTCCTGTGTTTTTAGTGTTGAAGAATTTGATCATCTTTATTTCAAATGCTTTTCTCTCTTGGATGCTTTTAAATTTTCCTCTGAGTATTTTGACTTTTAAGTTTTGGATGTAGTGATCATTCTGGCTAAAATGGTGTCCTACTGGGCAACAATAACTGTCTTCATTATGTTTTCTTATTGAATGCCTGTGTAAATGTATCCTTAAATGCTTTTTTTGGCCTGTTTCTCCAATGTAACAGCCTGTGTCACAAAAAGTACATTGTATTATATAAACCACATTTGATGATGTACATGAATATGATCCTTTGATGTTATAGGTTTTGTTGTTATGTGTGGCTGTATCATCATTACAAATGTGTTGGCATAATTTACAGGCACTTTTGTTACAAGGTTTAGTTCCATTTTTTGTATTCAGTTGTTCATTGGCTATTTTTCTGCTGACAAGTTTTTGTTTCAGGTTTGGTGGTTGTTTAAATGCAAGGATGGGAGGTTTTGGGAATATATATTTTAATTCAGTATCTTCAATTAGTAATGGTTGTAAATCTTTGATTATTTTCCGAATTTTCTCTAAAATTGGATGGAATGTGGTCAGTAGATGTATACGTGAAGTAGTTTCTTTTGTTTTGTAGTTTAATAGGTGTTCTCGGGGTATTTTGATGGCAGTGGTTATTTTTTGGGTAATAATACAGGGTTTGTATAAACTGCGAATTGTCGCCACCCGAGCTCGCAAGAACTGCATCCCTCGCAAAGCGAGGGAACGCATTTGCGGAGGTGGAGGGTCTACGTAGCCTCACTCCCGGTAAAAAAAAGCACAGAAAAGCGTGACTTTGAAAAAAAACACAACGAAATACTGACTTACTCAAAACAAGATACGACCCGCAGGACTTAGAAAAAAAATAATAGATCGCAAAAATACGAACTTAACGGCTGAAATGCGCACAATCAAAAACTGCAAAAACAATTCAAAATACAGTGAGGTTGCACGCTAATTAAAGTCGAATTTAACAAGTTTTAGGAAATTGAAAATCGCCTAAGCGAGAAAAAAAAATGACGGATGAAAAAAATGAAAACGAGGCTACACAACCCGGAAATGCGCAAAACACCACCAGGCACGTACGACTTTTGCCAGAGAAATACGAGGTACAAAAATACACACTTAGGAAGCACAGAAAATGCTCGCGACTCGCGTAGCACATAGGCAAACAACGCCATTTTACAACACTAACACATTACGAATCTAAAATGTCGCTTTACACAGCTAAACCAGCGGTTTGCCCTCGCACACGCAGCATATTTCCAATGCACAGTTGGGTCATTGATGACACTTTTTTCTCTGGGCAGAAACAGTCCAACTGTACATTGCATGCTGCAGGAAAATAAAAATAGATACTTAGCTCTTCTGGCTCTTCATTGCTGAATATATCAATTACAAATAGGTAAAGTATATTCATTTATTAAGTAAATAATTATAGAAAAAAAATATATATATATCGGTCTTAGTCATGAGAGCCGAAGGCGCTCATAGGACCAAAAGTAAACTAGAGGAACGGCTCGCTATGAGTGCGAAGGCGCGATTGCCAAAGGCTCAGCGCGAGGCTCTCAATGAACGCCGAAGGTCCCCAAAGTAGAAAAAGCTTTACATTGTGTGTCAAACAGCATCGCCATGGTGCACATCGCTGCGAGCCTCGCAAAGCGAGGCGACCCATTAACAAGTATGTGGCTCATCGCCTGCGAGAATCTCGTAGCGAGGCGAGCCGTTAAGGCACTACAACGCTATACAACTATCAGCACAAACATAATGAGACAATGAAACATGCAGGACTTAGCCACAAAACACTTCCTAAATGCGGTATCGCCTTGGCCTGGAAGCGGTTCACAAAAGCGGGACTTATATAAAAAAAAAATTATGAGACGCAAAAAAGATTAACGGACGAACTGCGAAAACGAAAAAACAATAAAAACACATTAAATACACCAAAAAAAATTACAAAAACATCACATTTAACCCAATTTAGACAATTTTCGCCACTCAAAAATCGCCTAAGCGCGGAAAAAAATGGCCGGCAAAAAAAATGAGAACGAGGCTACACGACCCCGGACCGCGCAAAATACTGCCAAATGCGTAGCACTTTACACATCAAACTACGAACTAGAAAATACACTATTGCAAAAGCCAGAAAATGCTCACAAGCCGCGTAACACATTAATAACATTATGAATATACAATGCCGCTTTACACAATAAACCAACGGCTTTACCTCGCGCACGTGGCCTATTTATAATGCACACTTGGAAAATTCATTACACTTTATCAGCAGGGCACCAACACTCAAACTGTATATTCTATGCTGTTGGAAGATACAAACAAATTGTTAGCTCTTCAGCCTATCCAATCTAGTTACACACATACAGTGTGTTCCCCAAAAAATCTGAACAAAAAGGTGATCTAAACCTAAAAAAGGCAGAGGAGGATAAAAAAAACTAAAAAAAACTGCATGTAGAGTACAGTTCTAAAGACTGTAACTGTAGCAATATACCAACTTACCTGTTGTTCATCTGCAAGGATTACTAACCATTAGGTAGTTGTCATGATAAATCATTAGACATGACGATAATGATGTGTCATCTCACTATGAATGCTTAGCTGTGAACACAGTCAGTGGTCCAAGAGTACTATCACCATCTCCATCTGATCTTTGTTAGCAACATTAATATCACATTCATCTGTTATACAGATGTTATCACATTCTAAAGGATTCTCATGATATCATAAATTGGGAAAACCTTGCCATTAATATGGAGAGAACACGAAGGTCACCAGCCATAATCAATGTTACTTACATCAGACACAAGTATCTGTTGTATTATTGATATTGAGGAGAGGATCACATGATTCACTAGTGCATGTATTAATGCTGGCTTTGATTAAAATGCCATTGTGAGACTTTACAAGTCCACCGCCATAGCTGTATTAGTCTACATTTAAGCTAACAACAATCATGTCTTATAGTTCTGGATATATGATTTAATTAAAATTGTGTGAGCGACATTTTTGGGAGGGGATGTCATTGATGGAATGTCTATCTGAGAGCCACTGTGAATATATTACAATTACTTCACATTTGCAAATGAAGAACATGCCTTCATGGACCTGAACTGTGCCTAAAATGAAAAAATAAAAATAAAACTAATCATGAATAAGGCCTAAAAAAATATTGAGCACTGCAGCATCTCTTCTCAATGGCATTCCTCTGTTACAATCAATAGGTGAAATGTTAAACATAATCCTACGTGTCAACAGAGAAAAGGATCATGGACAATGTGATGGGAGGTACCATCTGCTTACAATATATCACCATCACATAGGCCATGATCCGATACTACAGGCTAGATCATGTTAACATTTGAACCAATAGTTTGTCACTGAGGAGGGCTGTTGAGAAGATCCAAGCATACGCGCAGCCCCTACATCCTCCTCTTCCTTGCCACAGGGCCCCAACCCCATCTGGCCACATGCCTTCTCTCTAGTTGAGGGGGGTTGCAGGCGGAGGCATCCCCCCAGGAGGCAGCGGCACCGGAGGTGACAGAGGCATTAATGGAGACAAGGCTGTAGGTGTGAGAGGGAGACCTCTAGGGTGGAGGAGGCAGTGCTGGGAACCAGAGCCCACAAATTATCCAACAAATGAAGCAGCCTGGCCAGGTAGGATTCCACCATGAGGTGGTACCTACTCACCTCTCTATAGAGCCTCTTCAGGCTGCTGTCAATGGAGGCCTGGTTGGAGGAGATAATGGCCTGGGGACCCGATTCCTTTCCATCAGGTGATGCATCAGGACCAGCATCTTCCCCTCGGCGGCCTCCCAATGGTGGACCTTGGGACGGAGGTCCACTCTGTGTGGAAATGTCTGGGTGAGAAGGTGGTGGTGGTGGCCCAGTGAGGAGGGGCTGGGACCAGGCTGCAACATGGCTTCCATGTGGCAGTGGTGGTGGGCCTGGTGGTGGTGGGAGCTAGGTTGTGGTGCTGCTGGAAGGAGGAGGTGGTGGTGGAAAGGCCGGTTGGTCCGTCCAGTAGAAGGGCCCAGCTGATGAGCAGAGTTGTTGGAGGAGGGGGATAGTGGGGTCCAATGCCACAGGTGTGGCCGAAGGTTTAGCAGGTGACCCCACTGCTCAGAATCCTCCTTCTCATATCCCGGGCCATCGGGTCCTCTCCTTGCCACCTGCGCCTGGTCCTGTGGGGCGGGGGCACAGTCCAGCACATCCTACTCCAATGGAGCCAACTCCCCCGCCTCTGGTTTAACCAACAGACCCAGACCTCCTGCCAGCTCTAAAAGTGAGAAGGATGGTAAATGTGTTAATTATATTGAATGATACATTGTTTTCTGTTTTTTTTAACTACCTGGCATCCTATTGTCTTAAAGCTGGATGTTTCACTTAACTTGTACTATGTGTAGCTATCATTTACTAGATGTGATCAATATGAGCTTGATTTTTATTGGCTTATAATGTTATCTTGGTTCCAGCTGTGGGCTGTATCTGCATACGCTGCAGTGGGCACACCCATAAATGGACTCTCTATTGGTTGATTACTCTTGTCGTGCCTGCTAATGACAGTGATTTGTCAGCTTCATGGATATATTGAGGGATGACTGATCCATCTATCTATTCCTTGTTAAATCCATATATATATATGTATATTGTTATTTTTATATATATATATATATATATATATATATATATATATATATATATATATAATTCCTTACATATATGTATTTGATATACTGGTTTAAATTTCATCAGCATCATATCAGATTAAGGGCATTTAACCTCTGACAAATACTCATAATCTCAAATTAAATAAATATAATTCCTTACACAGATTTTATTAGATTAATTTCTTCCATTGATACCCACTGTATAATATTAAATGCATCTAATTCACAGTCATTTATTAGAATAAATTAATATAATTCACATACAGTATATACCAAGTATAACAGATTATATGCATATCATTTCTCACATACATAATCATAAAATTAAATTAAATGCACACAATCCCTCCTATACACAGTCATCATATCAGATTAATTACATGCATAGACAGCCATCAGGGAAAATATATATAATTACTCACATACAATCTAACAATCAGACTAATCAGAGATATCGTATCATATTAGATTAATATGTAATTCCCCATATATACACAAAGCAAACTTTATTGCATAAATGTATTTCATTTCACAAAAAACACACTGATCAAATTACACTAAATACATGTATTTTCTTGTTTATGTTCATGTTTCTGTCATATTACATAAAAATGCAAAACTAAGAAAAGAAATCCATTTAAGATAAAATTATTTGGTTCTGATCAGGTGTGTGTGGTTTGTTAGGGGTGTGCTACAGTTTGAATTGGAAGAAGATATGTTGTTTTAGCTTATCAGGTGAGGTGATTTATTGTCAGTCACATTATACAGGTCCATGATCCAATGCCAGGGACACAGAACATATCACCAGCTCTAAAGAACATCCTTTACAGACCTTCCAATGAGAAGCTGTGATGAAGGGAGATCTGTTAGTGCTGTTCCTGTCTGTCACCTTTGAGCTGCGCTGTTACCTCCAAAACTACAGGAAACAAGAGGTGATTGGACACACTGCGCATGCGCTCACCACTACATGCCTCTCACTCATCCTGGTCATTCAGGGCAGCTGATCCAGCGCCCCAGAAGCTAATGAGAATGTGAGTATCTTTAATCTTTAGTGCGCATGATCAAGCTGGTAGTTGGGGCGCTAGTCAATTTTGACAAAAACATTCCTGAGAGGAGCAGGGAAGGTTAGAGGGGGCCTGATCAGCACTGATGAGTAAGTAATATTTAACGTCACAGCTTACAGTCAAACCCAGATACAGTATACTAGAACTAAAAAAAAAATAATAATTAATAATTAAACCAAAACCAAATAAATATATAACAAAATAATATATATTTTTATTACAAAGAAATGTGCAACATATGAAATCTATGGGATAAGAGGAATGCTATAATTATCATGAAAAATATTTATTAAGATTTATGGATTATTATAGCTATGATTTGGGAGGGCGGCTGTCCCATTGCCCGCATTCACCAGTCACGCCTACTCAAATCAAGCTTGACTCTGAACAACGTGTAATAGATACTGTAACGTTGGTACATGTACCACAGAAAACAAAAACTGCTACATATGCAGTAAATAGAGTAACACAGATAAAAACCTTGATCTATAAAACTGTATGAAGCAGTGAATGTAATTATCAAGAAGGGTCAAAATAAAAACGAAAACTCTTAATAAACACAATTATTTAGTGATGTTTGGGTGCCAAGAGCTAATATATTTTTAATACATATAAAAACAAAAATTTAGAAAATACACATAAAAAGAAGAATTTATAAATTCTGCAAAGTAGTTATTAGTGTTAAGCACTGGAATACAACTAGTTTGCTCTTTTGTGGATATTCAATTTTTTGTGGTTTAGTCCAACTTTTACACTTCTATGTTTTCTAAATCAAGGGCCTAGGAAGCCTGTGGGGTGGGGCAAGGGGGACGTATCCCTAATATTTTATTCAACCTATCACTCTCCAGTAGTGTCCCCCTAACCTCTTGTCCCTTTAGCTGCTGAATTCCCCTGAAAACCTGGTCTCACGAGATCTTGCAAGATAGTCTTTCAAGATCTCGTGAGACCCGGCGATAAGATGAATTTGGCAGATAAAGGGACAAGAGGTGACTGGGGAGACTACTGGGGAGTGATGGGACCACAAGGGATAATAATATAATGTACTATATTATATGAATATATATCTACCAAACAAACCCTTCCAACATATATATATACGGTATATATATATATTTATATATATATATATATATATATATATATATAGTATCTCACAAAAATGAGTACACACCTCACATTTTTGTAAATATTTTATTATATCTTTTCATGGGAAAACACTGAAGAAATGACACTCTGCTACAATGTAAAGTAGTAAGTGTAAATTTGCTGTCTCCTCAAAATAACTCAACACACAGACATTAAGGTCTAAACCGTTGGTAACCGTTGCCAAGTGGAAATGTCCAAAGTGTCAATATTTTGTGTGGCCTCCATTATTTTTCAGCACTGCCTTAACCCTCATGGGTCTGGAGTGCACCAGGTTGTCACTGGAGTCCTATTCCACTCCTCCGTGATGACATCACGGAGCTGGTGGATGTTAGAGACCTTGGACTCCCCCACCTTCCATTTGAGGATGTCCCACAGATGCGCAATAGAGTTTAGGTCTGAAATGCTTAGCCAGTCCATCACATTTACCTTCTTTAGCAAGGCAGTGGTCGTCTTGGAGGTGAGTTTGGGGTCGTTATCATGTTGGAATACTGCCTTATGGCCCTGTCTCTGAAGGGAGAGGGATCATGCTCTGCTTCAGTATCTCACAGTACATGTTGCCATTTATGGTTCCCTCAGTGAACTGTAGCTCCCCAGTGCCGGCAGCACTGTTCAGTTTGCAGGTCTTTGTATCATCAAAAACAACTGTGTATTAGAGAATTTGTTTTAAACTAATTCCACATGTAACCTTTCTTTGTCCTTGTTATCGAGCTATACTTACTATCATCACATGTTATAATTGTCGAACTACCAGACGTCGTCATGCTTTGCATGGTGCATAGGACTTAGGAGATGAGCGGATAGTGAGGCCAGCCGTTAAGGCATTAAAAATCACAGCACTTGGCTGATGAGCGCCAAAGGTGCTCATTCCCTGCGAGCCTTGCAAAGAGGAAGCCGTAGAGGCAGGCTCCTGCGAGGCGAACCGATCACACATTGAAACACATGGGACCTAGCCTCCAAACACTTAGGAAACGCGGGATTCCTTAGGCGGCAAGCAGTTGATGAACGCGGGACATTAGAAAAAACAATTACGAGATGCGGGCTTATAAAAAAAAAAAATGAGATAGGAAAAATACGGACTGCGCAAAGCAAAAAATACACCAAAAAAAAAAATTACAACAAAAACGGTTTGCCCTTGCGCACGCAGCCTATTTCTAATACATAGGTGGGACATTCATGACACTATCTCCTCAGGCCAGCAACAGTCCCACTGGACATTATATGCTGCAGGACAATAAAAAGAGATTGTTACCTCTTCAGGCTATTGATTCATTAGAAAAAGGTAAACTATATTCATTTATTATTCAATTCATTGCTTAATTAGTATTTTTTTTAAATATAGAGAGGAGCCAAAGGACACGCGAGGAGAGGCTCGCAATGAGCGCCGAAGGATCTTCCAGTATAAAAAGTTTAACATTGCCATGGCTTCCAATTTTATTGACCGTCATTTTTTGACAGGCAAGTTGCTAGTTCATAAATAAAAAAGAAAAAAATACAATGTTCTTATCTGCATGGAGCTGTCTATGATCCTTTAAAGGCCTTAAACGGCATTGGCTTATATTTGTAAGCATGTATGTTCATGTGTCAGTTGATTAGGTAAAAGTTATTTTTTTTATTTCAAATAATATAATACATTGATAGTTGTGTCATTTTTAGATTACAAATAGAATAAAGTTTAAGTTTTTTTAACTAAAAATATTTTCATTAAAATGAAATTGAGAAAACACTGGACATTTATTGGCTTAAATTAAGGTTGCAGAGCAAGATGTAGCAACTTAAAGGCTAGGAAAACTTAACATCCCTCCCTGCAAAGGAGACATAATTTAAGCCATCATCAATGACATTAGGTGAAATTATCCATGATATTACTGATGACACACATATAGACCCCTGTGATGTCACTTAATACATACTCCACACATTCCCTCCTGCATTTTTGTAGCCTTAAGTTGCACCAACCTGTACTGCAACCTTAAATATAATGCAGTTTTTGTGGCAATAATATATATAAATATATACACACACACACCATCACATATATAGTTGTCAGCAGCCGGGCTTGCCAAAATCCGTCGGCAACGGAACCGGGAAACTGTGCGCTCGCAAAGCGAGCCCGCAGCAACTGCGGCCCACGGCTCCTTGAGCTGATGGACATGAGCGCCGTATGCGCTCATCCCTACGACCCCCCTAGCACTTAGGCAGGGAGCACCAAAGGCGCTCCCAGTGCTGGTGGAGATGAGCGCCGGAAGAGCTCAGCCCTACGACCACGCACCACTTTACCATCATACCTACGACCCGCGGGACTACACATCAACAGAAAACTCAAATACGCAATTCACATTGCGAGACCCATAGCACTTTGAAAAAAATTGCATGAAAAAAAATACGGCCCAAAACACTTACAAAAGAAAACCGTGACTTAAATAAAAAAACGAAAAATATGAGCCGCAAAAAATACAAACTTAACGGCCTTACCGAACTGCGCACACCGAAAAACATGAAAAACTCGCTAAATACAAACATAAATAAAAAACAAACATCACACACAGCAAGGGGGAACACCCAAGATGTCTGGAAGTGATGTTACACTTCAATTTAAGTCCAATTTCCAGAGTTTAGCCACTCGAAATTTCCCCTAAGTGAGAGAAAAAATGGTCGCCGAAAAAAAGGAAAACAAGGCTACACGACCCCTAAACAAGCAAAACTCCGCCACACACATACAACTTTTACACAGGACCGTACAAGGTATAAAATACACTGTCACGAAGGATGCAAAATCATCCAGACCCGCCTAACACATACACAATCGCCGCCATTTTACACCACTAACTTGCACATACTAACATTCACATTACAAACTGCAAAACTACACAAACAGTTTGCTCTCGAGCACGCGGCCTATTTACACTACACACTTCACACATTGCTGACACGTACACCTCAGGTCACCATCAGTGAAAATCTACATTGTATGCTGCAGGAACATCAACACAGATTGTTAGCTCTTCAGCATATTGGTTGCTTCATATATTCATTTCAAATAGTCAAAGTATATTAATTTATGATTTCATTAATTAATTACTGTATATACTCGAGAATAAGCAAGTTTTTCAGCCCTTTTTTTAAGGCAAAAAAGGGCCACCTCGGCTCATACTCAAGTCACTCTCCCCCCGTGTCTCTCTAACCCCCCCGTGTCTCTCTAACCACATATGGTCTAATGCCTACAACTGCCTACATGATTAGGTATTTGAATACTGTAGTTGAGGGGACCTAATAGTGATATAAGTAAGTGATGTGAGGTGTGTGGCTTAAAATGTGACTTTGCAGAAAAAAAGCTTATAAGAGATGAGGTAGATGAAAGATATAGCATGGGTGAGGGTTGTGAGATTGAATGCATGTTAGAAGTAGGGAGTGAAAATGTTAAGGCCTTCAGGACCTCCGTCCGTGGCATAGCATTAATGTTAGATACCACAGAGATCCTTACAGGACCGCTTAGGGTTTAATTATAGGTATCATGGAAGTCCTTACAGGATTCTCTCCATAGCTTAGGGGTTAATATTACACAAAGAAAACAGGACCCCCATGGCTTAGGGGTTAATAAAGGTATACATATTACAGGAAGAATACATAATGAAGATAATGGCTGCACCAATAATTAATAATTGTACAGGGAGTGCAGAATTATTAGGCAAGTTGTATTTTTGAGGATTAATTTTATTATTGAACAACAACCATGTTCTCAATGAACCCAAAAAACTCATTAATATCAAAGCTGAATATTTTTGGAAGTAGTTTTTAGTTTGTTTTTAGTTTTAGCTATTTTAGGGGGATATCTGTGTGTGCAGGTGACTATTACTGTGCATAATTATTAGGCAACTTAACAAAAAACAAATATATACCCATTTCAATTATTTATTTTTACCAGTGAAACCAATATAACATCTCAACATTCACAAATATACATTTCTGACATTCAAAAACAAAACAAAAACAAATCAGTGACCAATATAGCCACCTTTCTTTGCAAGGACACTCAAAAGCCTGCCATCCATGGATTCTGTCAGTGTTTTGATCTGTTCACCATCAACATTGCTTGCAGCAGCAACCACAGCCTCCCAGACACTGTTCAGAGAGGTGTACTGTTTTCCCTCCTTGTAAATCTCACATTTGATGATGGACCACAGGTTCTCAATGGGGTTCAGATCAGGTGAACAAGGAGGCCATGTCATTAGATTTTCTTCTTTTATACCCTTTCTTGCCAGCCACGCTGTGGAGTACTTGGAAGGGTGTGATGGAGCATTGTCCTGCATGAAAATCATGTTTTTCTTGAAGGATGCAGACTTCTTCCTGTACCACTGCTTGAAGAAGGTGTCTTCCAGGAACTGGCAGTAGGACTGGGAGTTGAGCTTGACTCCATCCTCAACCCGAAAAGGCCCCAGAAGCTCATCTTTGATGATACCAGCCCAAACCAGTACCCCACCTCCACCTTGCTGGCGTCTGAGTCGGACTGGAGCTCTCTGCCCTTTACCAATCCAGCCACGGGCCCATCCATCTGGCCCATCAAGACTCACTCTCATTTCATCAGTCCATAAAACCTTAGAAAAATCAGTCTTGAGATATTTCTTGGCCCAGTCTTGACGTTTCAGCTTGTGTGTCTTGTTCAGTGGTGGTTGTCTTTCAGCCTTTCTTACCTTGGCCATGTCTCTGTGTATTGCACACCTTGTGCTTTTGGGCACTCCAGTGATGTTGCAGCTCTGAAATATGGCCAAACTGGTGGCAAGTGGCAGCTGCACGCTTGACTTTTCTCAGTTCATGGGCAGTTATTTTGCGCCTTGGTTTTTCCACACGCTTCTTGCGACCCTGTTGACTATTTTGAATGAAACGCTTGTTTGTTCGATGATCACGCTTCAGAAGCTTTGCAATTTTAAGAGTGTTGCATCCCTCTGCAAGATATCTCACTATTTTTGACTTTTCTGAGCCTGTCAAGTCCTTCTTTTGACCCATTTTGCCAAAGGAAAGGAAGTTGCCTAATAATTATGCACACCTGATATAGGGTGTTGATGTCATTAGACCACACCCCTTCTCATTACAGAGATGCACATCACCTAATATGCTTAATTGGTAGTAGGCTTTCGAGCCTATACAGCTTGGAGTAAGACAACATGCATAAAGAGGATGATGTGGTCAAAATACTCATTTGCCTAATAATTCTGCACTCCCTGTATATGACAGATAATGAATTAAAAGGCTGTATGTGCCCATTTGCCCATTACTTATAATATGTCCGATTCTTCAGAAAATATAATTTTAATATAGGTGTACAGTATCTGTTTGAGGTTTTTGTACATCAGACATGTTAACTTGCAGACCTTCATTCCCTCCATCTATTTATTACCTAGGCTTTGTGATGTTATCTAATGTGATATATATATATATATATATATATATATATATACAGCTTTTATATCTGCTTTCCATATACCAAGGCACTTAATAGACTTGCGGGTATCTCTCTGGGGGTCCTGGAGAAGTTGTCAATATAACTCTGATAGTCACTAAGACAACTCTCCTCACATAGATGCTATCAAGTGATTACATATACAGAAAAAAATGGCAAAACTCACACGTACATTAAAGTGGCAAAACTTTCCATTCAATGGGAGACGCCACCAAAAAATACACATTGCAGAGCTGCTTTAAACAAAGTGTAACTTTGCCATGACAATTAATGGTGAGGTTTGGCCACCTTAAGTCCATATAGTAAAAAACAAATTAACTAAAGAAAGTTCAACGCTCACCTCACAGATATTTAGTTTCTCACATACTGTATGTAATGGTTTCATATTTGTATTGAGAGGCCGCTGCCATTTTCTGTAGAAAGATACAAGGGGTACAATAAATACACAAGACTTAAGACTATATGAATCTAAATAACTTTTGTTTTTTTATTGTCCAACTCCATGACCCTATGGACCACAGCAAGCCAGGCACACCTATTGCTATGTCTCTGGTCATACTTACCCATAAGGTTTCTTGGCAAAGATTCTGGAGTGCGTTGCTAGTTCCTTCTCCAGTGGACTGTGATCTCTCTGCTATGACCTGCCCATCTTGGTAAAGCTCACAGCTTCATTGAAGTACGCAAGCCCCTTCACCGCGACATGGTATCGATCCAGAAGGGGAAACTAAATAAAAAGTAGTAGAAAGTTGCCAGAATTAAATTTGTGTCCACCAATTGTTATAAGGTATTTTTTTTTGTCTGTACAATTCATCTAATTACCAAATTATTAAACCTTACCTTTATCTGTAAAATCTCTCACTTTCCATGTGCAAGGTAGAGTTTCCTCCTAAGGCTTCCTATAGTCATGTTTATTGGACACCAGCACTTGGTTATTCAGATGCTGATCTGTTGGTCTCCAGAATTAAATGACTTTACCTCCCAACACAGCTCCTTATATAGTGCCCGGGGCTCTGTGACATCATCTATTATGACACATCTCTGATGTCAGAAGTCTTTATTACCCGGAGGGCCCAGCTCAGCCTTGTGATATCTGCCATTAGACAACTCACCATACAGTGCTTTAGAAATATCTCAGTTTTCTCCAAAATATAATGTAGAACAGAGGTTCCATTGTACACATGAGGCTTCACAAAAACATCAAAACTTAGAAACCACAACATGTGAATCTAGACTTTGTTTACGTGCGCGCCTCCATCTTTACTTATTGTTCTACTTTTTTCTTTCTGTTTCCTTCTTATTAACTTCCTCCTGATGTTTACCCTCCGCTATATGAGTTGCCTCTAATAACTCTACTATAAGTTTAAGACTTGAAGGTGATTAAAGGCTACTAGCGACTTGCCCGTCAAAAAATGACAGCAATAAGATTGTAAGGCAGGTAATGTTGTTTGTGTGCCACTGAGTGCCTTCAGAGCTCATCGCGTGGTTCGCAATGAGCGCCTTTGGCACTCATTGCGAGGCTGTTGGTTGTTTGTGTGCTATGAGCAGCGTTGTGTTTTTTTTTGTGTATGCCAATGAATAATTAATAAAATAATAAATTAATATACTTTACCTATTTTGAAGTAATATATGCAGGAAGCATTGCGTTGAAGAGCTGGCAATCTGTTTTCATGTTGCTGCAGCATACAATGTGTGTTTTCAGTGCTGTGGAGCTGCTGTGTAAATGTCAGCAATGTGTGCAGTGTGTAGTGTAAATAGTTTGCGTGTGCGAGGCAAATCCGTTAGGGTAGCTGTGTACTGGCGCCTGTGGCTGATTTTGCGTCCTTGTCCTCGTCCGGCTTTCTTCGCAAAATCTGTGTGTGTTTGGTGGTGTTTTGTGTGTTTAGGGTCCTGTAGCCTTGTTTTCGTTTTTTTCGGTGGCCATTTTTTCTCTCGCTTAGGGGATTTTTGGGTGTCTAAACTCTGTAATTTGGACTTAAATGGAGGTGTAACTTCACTTGCAGAGGTCCTGAGTGCCCCCTTGCTGGGGGTAAGCTTTTTATGTGTTTGTTGTGTGTATTTATTGTGTTTCTAATGTTCTCAGGTTCGCGCAGGTCGTCCGTTAAAGTCGTATCTTTGCAAGGTTGTAGTGTTTTTTTTTCTAAGTCCCGCATCTTGTATTTGTTTGTCGTAAGTCCGTAAATGTTGCAAGGTTAAGAAGCTAATTTGAGATATATCTTGGCGTTTTTTTATACAAAATAATCTTTATATTTATGCACTATTACTTTCTGACATTATCTCACATATTAGATTACATGACTGAGCCCCTTTAAGGTTCTCTTGAATGTTCCATTATAAACTTACAGCCCTATTCATAAATATGCTGTGTTAAGTACGATTACGTTCCTCAAACTCAATGCTATCAATGAGATTCCCAGTGGATTCCCTCCATACATGCAATGAAGGGAATCCACAGGGATCACTTTCCATGATCACAGCCCATCGCCCCCTTCCCCGCTCACACCCAATTCACTGATCACACCTGATCCCCGATGTGCATAAACCCCACTGTATCCCTATTAACCCCCAACATATTCAGACCCCCATGGTTTAACTATGAACCCTGTATATACCATGGAGGGCTATACAGACCCTCATTCTATCGCTATTAGCCCACAACATATCATGGGGGTTCATACAGACCCCCATGGTTTTGAAATTAACCCCTTAACTACCACGGGGATCCAAAAAGAACCCCATGGTATCTAAATTAACCCCTAACTGCCATGGGAGTCTTCAAGGACTGCCATGGCACTCTAAGTAAAAATCACACTAAATAACCCCAATAACTTAGAAAAAATAAAAAAACAACGAATTATCCAAAATAAAAAAAACTATAAATTACAAAAAATGTAAAACCTAAATTATAACAAAAAAATGACATGAAAATAAAAAAAATTACAGTTAAAATAAAAAAAAAATCACATAAAATAATAAAATATTTCAATAAATTAAAAAAATAATTCAAACTATAAAATAAAATTAATAATACTTATCTACCCAAATGATCATCCATCGATGATCATCGACGCCCTGGTCCTCACTCTTCTGCCCTGGACTATACTGGCTATCCATCTTGATTGAGAAATATCTGGTCCTCTTCAACATTGATTGAAGCCAATGTCTGCATCTTCTGGTACAGGAAAGAACCCTCCAAAAAAAAACTGCCATTCTATAAATCAAGATTACTTAAACGGAGCTCCTCCTAGGACAAATTCCCCTGCCGTAAATGTCTGTTGCCGCACTTTAGAAAATAATTGTTTTCACATTTTGATTGGCCGAAATAGATGTCCATCATATTTCAGCCAATCAGAATGGGTTTTCTGATGTCACCCTGCTCAATTTTAAATATAATTGGACCAATCTAAACAATTTGATTTTATTGTGTTTTTTAAAATGTAGTGTTTAGTGTTTTTTTTACTAAGAGTGCCATGGGGGTCCTTGAGGACCCCCATCGCATTGTGGATTAACTCTTTGTGCCATTAGATCTCCATGGTGGAGGGTAACAATAAGGTGCCACTTAAGACATTGGATTAATATTTGAGATGCCATGGGAGTCAATGGAACCCCATAGTTATGTTGATCAAGGATCAGGTGTGATCGGGGGAATTGGGAACGGTCTTTGCAGGGCAGGGGGCAATCGTGTGTGACCTTTACGGGTGCTATTTAGTACTAATAATAATTTTAGCAAAAATCAGTGATAATACAAGTAATATGTAATTTTGAGTAATTTGGAATTGGTTAGCTATTTTTTGTAAAAGCAACTCTGAATATTTCTCATGTGTGAAAATCAATGAGTAAGCAGGTGTTTATTCGTAGGCATTGTGAGTAGCTCTCTCGTAATCATGTTGAGAGAGGTGTATAGAATATCTAAGGAGCACTTTACTTTACTGAGCACTTTTTAGTGGGGTAACTTTACAAAATAGAGAACTGCATAGGGCCTTAGTTATTGCACATACAGTATTGATGAGATTCTGTGTTATATTTAGAAGCATAGGTACATTTACCTCTAACAACACCATTTCAGGAGTAAGAAGAAAGTTATTTCCTACCATATCAGATAATAACTTATTTACATATCTCTATAATGCTTTAATTTTTGGACATGACCATCAGGTATACATATATGAACCTACTTGTCCACAAACTCTGAAGGAAGTATGTTGGAAGAATAGATAGTGTGCAGTGGCGGCTGGTTACTTTTCAAGTTGGTGGGGCAAAAGGTGGAGACCTGGCCTCTCCCCTTAAATTGACTCCGCCCAGTTTGAAGACTGCTTTTCCAGAGATTGCTTGCAGAGAAAGCCGTTTGCAGTTTGAAGGCTGCTTTTCCAGAGATTGCTCGCAGAGAAAGCTGTTTGCAGTCACAAGACTGCTTTTCCAGAGATTGCTTGCAGAGGAAGCTGTGTTCCAGAGGCTGTGAGTAAAGGATTATATTTTCCTTACAATAGTCTGTGTAAAGTAACCCCAGGGAGAAGGCAGCAGTATACCTGTGAATTGAACAGAGTTTCTCAAAAGACTGCTTTAAGGATCCCTGGAGGTTGGAGTATCTCAGAGAGACGGGTGGGCCGAATGCTCCCCTTTCTGCTGATGATTTACAAGAGAACTGTGTGTTTTGTTATAGCTTTGACTGATGTAAGCCATAATGTGGTGTACTTTTTTGACTAATAAAAAGATTAAAATAATACATGAACCTCTTGCTGTTAATCTAGAGGGTAGCAGGTCAAACTACCACAATATATATATATATATATATATATATATATACACTATATATATATATATATATATATATATATATATATGTATATGATTCATACTTACATACATACACATATGTCATATACATTATATATGTGCTTGTAGACATACATACACATACACATATATACACATACAAAGGGGTGAAGAAGAATATTAAAACATGGAAACTTGGTAAACATTTGTAGGAGCACAACAGGCTGATTTCTAGGAGCCTGGAAGGAAGTCCTTCATAGGGATGAAGATGCATTATTCTTTGTAAATATAGAATACTAGCTGCTTTCTAGAAGCCTGGAAGGAGGTACTTCATAGGGATGCAGATGCCTTATTCTATGTAAATATAGAATACAAGCTGTACTCTAAGAGCCTGGAAGGAGGTCCTTCATAGGAATGCAGATGCCTTATTCTATGTAAATATAGACTATAAGCTGTACTCTAGGAGCCTGGAAGGAGGTCCTCCATAGGGATGCATTTGCCTTATTCTATGTAAATATAAAATACAAGCTGTACTCTAGGAGCCTGGAAGGAAGTCCTTCATAGGGATGAAGATGCATTATTCTTTGTAAATATAGAATACTAGCTGCTTTCTAGAAGCCTGGAAGGAGGTACTTCATAGGGATGTAGATGCCTTATTCTATGTAAATATAGAATACAAGCTGTACTCTAAGAGCCTGGAAGGAGGTCCTTCATAGGAATGCAGATGCCTTATGCTATGTAAATATAGAATATAAGCTGTACTCTAGGAGCCTGGAAGGAGGTCCTCCATAGGGATGCAGATTCCTTATTCTATGTAAATATAAAATACAAGCTGTACTCTAGGAGCCTGGAAGGAAGTCCTTCATTGGGATGAAGATGCATTATTCTTTGTAAATATAGAATACTAGCTGCTTTCTAGAAGCCTGGAAGGAGGTACTTCATAGGGATGCACATGCCTTATTCTATGTAAATATAGAATACAAGCTGTAATCTAAGAGCCTGGAAGGAGGTCCTTCATAGGAATGCAGATGCCTTATGCTATGTAAATATAGAATATAAGCTGTACTCTAGGAGCCTGGAAGGAGGTCCTCCATAGGGATGCAGATGCCTTATTCTATGTAAATATAAAATACAAGCTGTACTCTAGGAGCCTGGAAGGAGGTCCTTCATAGGGATGCAGATGCCTTATTCTATGTAACTATAGAATACAAGCTGTACTCTAGGAGCCTGGAAGGAGGTCCTTCATAGGGATGCAGATGCCGTATTCTATGTAAATATAGAATACAAGCTGTACTCTAGGAGCCTTCCTTCCAGCTTGTCTGATATATACAGGGTAGTCCGCAACATACAGAGTACTAGATGGCTGAGGCTCTGCACCCAGCACACTGAGTTAGAAGTTTTTGTTTTTATCCAATAAACTTTATTCAGAAAGAGGAGAGAGAAAAAGAGGTTATAGAGGGAGAGAAAGGGAGATTACTGATGGCATAAAAAAGTGTGTGTGTGTGTGTGTATGTTGGGGGGGGCGGGGGCGGGAGAATTTGTCCTTCAGCACACAGACTGCTTCAATAAATAAAAATGTGTAACAAAATAATATACTATATACTTACAAATGTTTTTTGCACTAAATAGAAAGCATTTTTTCAGTACTAAATTAAAAGCAAACTGTCATGACAAAACTACTAGTCTTCAGTCTCCTGTATCTCTCTCCTTGTATCCAGCCCTATCTATCTAGATGCATGGTACCTGGGGAAAGAGACAGGCAATATGAGAGAGAGAGTACAAGTCACACAGAATAAGAGAGTCACAGAGAACAAGAAAGAGAGAGAGAGAAAAACAGACAGACTACTCACCCGGTCCTGAACAGCTCTATCAGCATAGCAGCTATCACTGAACTACATCTCCCAGTATGCACTGCATACTACAATTTAGCAGTCCTAATTGGCTGGGGCAGTGTCACTGATTAGCTGGGGTTTGCCCCAATGGGTCTCCACAGCTTCAGCTCCTCACAGCCATTCTGATTGGGTGATCCCTGAAAGACTCCACAGCTTCAGCTCCCTCCCAGTCATTCTGATTGGGTGATGCTGTGTGTGACAAACAGGCTCATTGCTTCAAATCAAGCACAGGCAGCATTGTGCCCTGATCTGTAGTACAAAGCAAGTCACCAGCAGGGGGAGATGTGGGAAGGGGATAAGTCAGTGTGTTTAACTGCTTGCCAAAGGATTCATAATTTAAAGTGACAGCAGCAGATATAAAAAAATAATTAAAAGATTGAACATGATATAATCATAGTGATGGGGGATTAAGTCAGTGCATTCATTCTGGGAGGGCGGTTGCCTATTTGCCCCTATAATACGCTCTATGTAATACTTTTAAATTAGTTTCAATAAATATATAGTTCATGTAACAGTATGATAAGGCTTGCAACATTGTGGACCGATTTTTTTAATTTTGTTTTTTAGAATCTATCTGTGCCTTCAGATCCAATTCCCATGACATTTTAACTTTGTGTAGAGGGTCCTTTAATGACAATTGATAACACTATAAATTAAAGACAAGCAACCCTACCTTTCTGGATTCCTATTGTATACCCTTAGAAAATGATGTATTTGGCTACATCTCAAAAATTCTGCATTTTGGAATATCATATAATGACTACAGCTTATTAAAAGTACAACATTTAGCGTAATCAAAACATCTATCTTTTTCGTTACCTGCTGCCATTTAATCAAAATTCAACTATATGACTGAAGCTGCAGAGAATTGATAGAATTGATCCCTGACCTGTTAGACATACACATTTTCCATTTTTGCCATAATTTATATGAATATTTAGTATACAAAAAAAAAAAAAAAAAATAGAGGCGCTCAATCAGATAATGAACAAACCTTGATAGGTAAGTTCTATGGACATGATAATCCACTCAGAGAGCAGCTTCTTTTAGATCACTTGTGCCTTTCAGAGGGAGAAATATCCTGTAATATGTCAGCCTGGTCTCTACCAATAGAGTGATCCAGCCCCGAAATACCAGGCAATTCTACCCAGAACAGGAGAAACAGCAGTCTTTTTTATTTTATTTATTCAAATGACCCTAAGGGATAAGTCTCCCTAAGGGTGATAGGGGACTCCAGATGTGGACTCCTTGCTAACTGTGCCTTAGGGAGTTATCAGCTACACATCACTGACAAGGCCCATTGAAGGCCGAAACATACGTCTGGGGTTTGCTGTTACTCCTGTAGGATTTCTAAGGTAGGATTGCCTGGTATTTAGGGGCTGGATCATTTTATTGAGTTAGATCAGACTGATATACCACATGATATTTCTTCCTGTGAAGGACACAAGTGGCTAAAAGAGGCTGCTTGCAGAGAGGGTTATCATGTCCATAGAACTAACCTATTAAGGTTAGTTTGTTCTCTGATTGAGCACCTCTATGTTTTTTTGAATATTTAGTATAGCAACCTAATCCTTCCCATTCTTTTTTTGTGAGATTATCTAGCCATAATACGTTTTCTAATGATATTTAGGATTTATATTTTGCTCAATGTCTACCCAGGTAAGTTTATCGTCTTTAATATGCCATAACATTTTTTGACTAATTTGTGCTGCTTCATAATATTTTAGGAGATTTGTTACTGATAAATCTCTGTTAGCCTTGAGTTGAAAGATGGTCTTTGTACAGTCGTTCAGTCTAGTCCAACTCTCGATGGAAAGTTTTTTTTCTGGCTGTGCCAATACATAAAGTTTTCATGGCAAAGATACTGCCAGTTCCTTCTCCAGTGAACCACGATTTGTCTTACCTCTCTGCTATGACCTACCCATTTTGGGCGATCCTACATGGTATAACTCACAACTTCATTGAGGTTCACAAGCTGCTTCACTATGACAAGGTAGCAATCCAGAAGGGGGTTGGAAGATTTTTGTTCTATTAATTCTTGTTTTATTTTGACCCCAAATACATTTCACAAATATTCTTTATAGATATTATTTATCTGATTTAATGGTGCTGACTGGCAAAGTTCTGAAGAATTATAAAATATGAGGTAGTAAGGCCATTTTTTTAAATTATCTATTTAGGGCAAACAAGCAAAGAGGGAGAATTGTCAATTTAAATAAAATGAAATAAAGTGTGCAAAATATATTTCTTAACTAAGAAATAATTACTATTGGTTACTTAGTTGAAAGATTATATTGAAAAGAGAGCAGAAAGATAAAAGAAGGAGAAAGTTTATTAGGAGGATAGGAACACAACTTTCTGGTGTAGGTGTCCAACAGGGCCAGGGTATCTATCTATCTTTTGAAGGGGACAGTGGCAGAGCGAGTGCATGCAGTCCCAGACCAAACATATATATATATATATATATATATATATATATACATATGTCTATACGTGATATGTTTTCTATAGTATGTTGTGTTGATTCCCCCTATATGTATTTACCTGGTGATGTCAGATGCTGCCTCCACTCTCTCTGCATTGCTGTTTATGTTCAAACTGAGGGTTTCGTCTCATATCAGTGTTTTTGTGTTCTTTGTGCCTTATGCGTTTCCGTATCTGTCATTTAGGGATTATTTCAACTACCTTTCCTCAGTATAGATGTATGCTTTTGGTGGTGGGAGTGTCATGGTCTGGGCCTGCATGAGTGCTGCCGGCACTGGGGAGCTACAGTTCATTCAGGGAACCATGAATGCCAACATGTACTGTGACATACTGAAGCAGAGTTTGATCCCCTCCCTTCAGAGACTGTGCTACAAGGCAGTATTCCAACATGACAACGACGCCAAACACATTTCCAAGACGACCACTGCCTTGCTAAAGAAGCTGAAGGTAAAGGTGATGGACTGGCCAAGCATGTAACCAGACCTAAACCCTATTGTGCACCTGTGAGGCATCCTCAAACAGATAGGTGGGGGGGGGGGGAGGGGGGTGGAAAGGCCTCTAACATCCACCAGCTCTGTGATGTCATCACGGAGGATTGGAAGAGGACTCCACTGGCAACCTGTGTAGCTCTGGTGAACTCCATGCCCATGCGGGTTAAGGCAGTGCTCAAAAATAATGGTGGCCGCACAAAATATTGACACTTTGGGCCCAATTTGGACTTTTTCAGGGGTGCACTTACTTTTGTTGAATTGTATGTTTTACAGGCTGTACACTTACTACTTTACATTGTAGCAGAGTGTCATTTCTTCAGTGTTGTCACATAAAAAGTTATAATATTTTTTGCAAAAATGAGGTGTACTCACTTTTGTGAGATACATTAAACACCTATATAAATACTGCCTTACCTGCCCGATGCTGTACTTCACTTCCTAGGGTGAGTAGGGGCCACAATAGGCCAGATAGCCGAGCAGGCCGCAGAAAGCCATAGGGGGCCGCCAAGGTACCCAGGGGCCACATGGAGCCAAGGGGGCCGCAGAGGGCTGAAAGGGGCTGAGGAGGCCACAGGCCGGCAGAGCAAAGTGGGGGCCACAGTGTGGTAACTTGTCTTCCTTGCATGGTAATTCAGGACCTCCTTAAACAGGTCTAGGTGGGAGGGCTGGGAGTCTTTGCTTCCCTCCCACAATTGCTGGAGGAAGTGATGCAACTAAGGGTATATCCAGGCAGGAAACTGCTGTTGCTTCCTGTTTCTTTCTTGGAGGTGATGGTGATGGTGATGGCGATGGCCTAACCATGGGTGAGATAAAGCGTTTGGGGAAGGGGATTACTATATAGGTAGATAGATTTAAAAAGGGTTGTTGCTCCGTGGGTCTGGGCTGTGTGTTTGTGATACATTTATAGTATTGTGTTGTTGCCTTTTAATAAATACCTTTTAATGTAGACGAACCTTGTGTAATATATATATATATATTAATTTGGTGATACACCACATTTGGCGACCACGAATTTTAGACTTCTACAAAGGTTATTTATGAGGTAATATCACATTAATAGATAGTCAGATTTATTTTTTGGGGGGAAGAAAAAAAAAAGTACTTTGTCTAATTATCCTCTGCATGGGATATCAAGCTGATTGTGTGTGGAGTCTAGGTTAAGCCTCCATTTTTAATATACAAGCTTGGGCATCAGGCCTCAATTATTATTTGTAATCCTTTATATCGTACTAGCTTCTGAGTTGAGTTTTGTTCGTACTAGCTTATTTTGATACATAAAACAAATATATCATACAGGTTGTTTTTGTGGGTTTATCTGAGTTGAGTTTTGTTGTGCTCTGAGTATCAGAGTACAGGCCTAGCCCTGCATTTGAATACAATATAGTAGGCTCCATGCGGCTTCTTTGTGTATTTGAATGCTAATTCAAGCCTCCATTTTAATATACAAGCTTGGGCATCAGGCCACAATTTTGAATATATTAGTTTGTTGTGTGTTTCAAATACCTGAGTTTGTTAATACTTTAATTTTTTTTTTTTTTTTTTTTTTTTGTTGGTTTTTTTTTTTTTTTTTTCTCCTTTCTTTTTCTTTCTCTAATCCTTTATCATAGTACAGGCCTGGAGAAAAATAAATAAATAAACCATTTTAAATCTTATATATATATATATATATATATTATTTCAGGCTTGCATTTTAATACACTATAGGCTTCCATACCTTATAAATTTTGGGTGTCTTGCATATCCTAGTTCAGGTATATCTCCTACCCTGCAGGCCTTGCTATTATATTCTATTTTTCTACATATTACACCTGGCCTACTGAATAGTCATCAACTATTGTTGGCTACTCAGAAGCATGCTACTTTAGTCGCAAATTGATTTGGATTCTTACTTGGGTGAGTAAAAGAGTAGGAATGTCTTTTCAAGGGGCCAAATACCTTCCCACAGAAGTGCGTGAGTACTTTAGGAAACATATTCAAAAACATGATGGTCCATATGAGCTTCCAGAGCCAGCAAACCCAGACAGTGAAAAAGAGGAGAGATTAATGGATGTTCTAACACAAATTGTAAATAACAAAAAGTATAGAACAAAGAAAAGAAAAAGTTTGGTCACACAAGCTGTTGTAGCCACAATAGGAGGCCTAATAGACTTAGTTGTAGAATTACGGCAGCATAATTTGGAAACAACAAATAAAATGGAGGAAGCAATGGACAAAAGGGATTGTTTAAAAATTGCAGCTTTGAGAACAACTACAATTGTTGGGGAACTAGAAAGGGAGTTAAGGGAAATAGAAGAGCAGAGGGATGCTTATGGAGTAAAAATAACAGAACTTCAAAACATAATAATGGACTATAAAAATAAAACAAAGTTAGAAGGGATAAAAGGAGTCAAAGACATTGCCAAAATATATCCAGATCTGGATATGTTCGTGGCACAAAATAAAGAACCAGTGCCGAAAATGAACCAAGATAGAAAAGATTTCTTATGTTATTCTGTTCCACAAGTAGATACCATACGACAAGCACCAGTTATTGTTTCAGAATTATTTAATGCAACAATCCTACAGGATTATTTAATGCAACAATCCTACAGGATTTTCTATGCAGACTCGACCGATGTCTATGGCAGATAAAGACAATTTCCAGAAATGGTGGGGAAGTATGCCAACTAACAACTTTAATACGTTTACACATTGGTTTATGAGGGGAGCAGATAGAGCTAAAAAAGGAGGTCTTAACTTAGAGGAATGGACAGAACTGTTAGAATACGCTATGGGTCCTTTGGCTAGTAGACTATTGGGATTTAATAACAGTGTGTCTGATCAGGCAGGAAGAATTGCTGCAACTAATTTCTATCTACTTAGCATAGAGAAAGAAAAAGCAAATATTACCATGAGGCCAACAGATGGTCCTAGAGAGGTAGCTCAAAGGATATTTTTTTGGTATACTCTACGACAACCTCAACAGCATCTAGAGCTGGGCTCACCAGAACATATAGCAAAAGTAATGGAAGCCCTTCCCCGGGAGTGTCAAGAATTTGTCAGGCTTTTTGATCCAACACCAACAGACTTGGAAATGGTATTAACTAGAGCTGATAAGTGGTGGATCAAGCATCCTTTCACAGAACAGGCCTGCTCTGTTTCAGCTGTAAGAACATTTAAGGTTGAGTCTGGTAGAGATATAGATGGTAAATGGAGAAACCAGACGTTGGATGTACCCCAGAACAAGAAAGATGATCAAAACTGAAGACCAAAACAGAACTTTGACAAAAGATGGAGAGATCCACCTAGGGACTATAGGAATAGGGATGGCAGCAACTGGAGGGCTAATCAGGAGGGAGAGAGAAACGGTAACATGGGCTATTGGGAACTCAGGAGACAGAAGGATAGGATAGAAGAGGAAAATCACATACTTAAAAACAAGGTAGCTGAGTCAGAGAGGAAATTGAAGGAAAATGAGGCAAAGATGATAAAAGAGGGACAGAGTAGAAGTGAGTCACAATGACAATTTCCAACCCCTGCGCCTCAGCATCTCATTCACTCAGCTAATTTAACCATGGATGAGGCAGGTCGGACTACCAGTTATACAGTCATCGCAGGGGTAGGGAAAAATATGTTGGTAGATACAAGAGCAGCAGTTACAATGACCAACAGGGTCAAAAATGGGGATTCTTCAGTAAGTATTATGGGAGTTACTGGGAATCCACAGGAGGTTAGAGCAGGTCCAATTGATGTAGCAGTTGGAGAAAAAACAATACAAGTAGAAGCAATAGTGGGTTGGCCAGAGGAAATATTGGGAATAGAAGCTTTAAAAAAAGGAAATTTCATTGTAGATCTTGCCAATTTTTGTTTGTGGAAGACAGAAAAGGTGAATCAGGTAAGTACAGAGTTGACGAAAGGGGTTGTGCTCGCAATGGCATATATTGTCTCTCCGATAAAAAGTCTGAAAAAAAACAAACTGAAACTAGACGGACAACCAGAATGGCTGCAGAAGCTAATCCAAGACATACCTGTTTGGGCTACAGATAAATTAGACTGTGGAAGAATGAAAGGAATGGTCTTGTTGGAAGGAGGAGACCCACAATGGCAAAAGCAATATCCAGTCCCAAGAGAATCAGTGGCATCAATCACCGAGATGATAGAAATACTGGAGAGACGTGGAATAATTAAATCTGGAAATGGGTATGCATGTAACTCACCATGATGGCCTGTGAGAAAAGCTGTGTTAAAAGGGAATGGTGATGAAAAAGCAGCCTCATCATGGAGACTTACCATTGATTACAGGGCCGTGAACAAACTTGCAAAAAGATATTTGTTATTTTTTTGTTTGTGTATGTATATGTTTCTAATGATGGAATCTAGTGTTCCCACAGAGCAAGGCTGTATAAGAATGAAGATGCGTGTCAACAGAAGATTGTGGTGGATTCTTGTTACAGGATGGACAAGTATAAGCTGTATCACAGTAGGAATGGGGAGACAGGCAATAAGGCCAGAAGATACCGCAAATAAGGGAGAGAGTTTGAAAAGATTGGAGTTACATTACGTTCAAGCAGATAGATTTATTTGGCCCAGGGAATTGGAAGTAAAAGAGGGTGGAGGGTTACAAGTAAACATTATTTTGCCACATAATAGTACCAGGGGATTAGCTCTTAGAGCTCCAATACAAGGGAGGTTTACAAATACTACAGTAGTAGTGAGTAACTTAACATTAGAAGAAGGTGGAGAATGGGACGCTGCAGTTATAGCTGCCCAGCCTGACCTAGAGGAATTCTGCAATTTTGATACTGGAAAGGGGTGTGTTCTAACAATAGATGAAGTATTTGTCTCTGTAAAGGAGCTGCAACGTTGTAAAGATCAGAAGAAGGTACCATGGCCAATAGGCGGATTGGTGGTGGTACCAACACATGAAACAGTTGTGCAAGGGGTTGGGTGGACTTACTACCCAATAATTCTAAATTTTAATGATTTTTCTATTCCTCCAAAGTGCCTGGAATCACAGCGGCAGTGGTTTAAGCAAAGTATACAAGAGACCATCATTGAGTGGACCGGAGCAGGGGAGTCGAGAAAAACGGGACACACTTGCAGCCCTTTTAGGAGGAGTCGGAACTGGATTGGGAGTATGGAATTCAGCAGACATCATTGGACTGAACAGCAGGATAAACTCCCTTACTGATGGCATGGGACATGCTATGAAAATAGGTGGAGTAGCTGACTCCCTTATAGTGAGTAGACTGACAGACAATGTTGATGACATACACACCAGTTGAAAGATTATATTGAAAAGAGAGCAGAAAGATAAAAGAAGGAGAAAGTTTATTAGGAGGATAGGAACACAACTTTCTGGTGTAAGTGTCCAACAGGGCCAGGGTATCTATCTACCTTTTGAAGGGGACAGTGGCAGAGCGAGTGCATGCAGGCCCAGACCAAACATATATATATATATATATATATATATATATATATATATACATATGTCTATACGTGATATGTTTTCTATAGTATGTTGTGTTGATTCCCCCTATATGTATTTACCTGGTGATGTCAGATGCTGCCTCCACTCTCTCTGCATTGCTGTTTATGTTCAAACTGAGGGTTTCGTCTCATATCAGTGTTTTTGTGTTCTTTGTGCCTTATGCGTTTCCGTATCTGTCATTTAGGGATTATTTCAACTACCTTTCCTCAGTATAGATGTATGCTTTTGGTGGTGGGAGTGTCATGGTCTGGGCCTGCATGAGTGCTGCCGGCACTGGGGAGCTACAGTTCATTCAGGGAACCATGAATGTCAACATGTTCTGTGACATACTGAAGCAGAGTTTGATCCCCTCCCTTCAGAGACTGTGCCACAAGGCAGTATTCCAACATGACAACGACGCCAAACACATCTCCAAGACGACCACTGCCTTGCTGAAGAAGCTGAAGGTAAAGGTGATGGACTGGCCAAGCATGTAACCAGACCTAAACCCTATTGTGCACCTGTGAGGCATCCTCAAACAGATAGGTGGGGGGGGGGGGGGGGAGGGGGGTGGAAAGGCCTCTAACATCCACCAGCTCTGTGATGTCATCACGGAGGATTGGAAGAGGACTCCACTGGCAACCTGTGTAGCTCTGGTGAACTCCATGCCCATGTGGGTTAAGGCAGTGCTCAAAAATAATGGTGGCCGCACAAAATATTGACACTTTGGGCCCAATTTGGACTTTTTCAGGGGTGCACTTACTTTTGTTGAATTGTATGTTGTACAGGCTGTACACTTACTACTTTACATTGTAGCAGAGTGTCATTTCTTCAGTGTTGTCACATAAAAAGTTATATTTTTAGCAAAAATGAGGTGTACTCACTTTTGTGAGATACATTAAACACCTATATAAATACTGCCTTACCTGCCCGATGCTGTACTTCACCTCCTAGGGTGAGTAGGGGCCACAATAGGCCAGATAGCCGAGGAGGCCGCAGAAAGCCATAGGGGGCAGCCAAGGTACCCAGGGGCCACAGGGAGCCAAGGGGGCCGCAGAGGGCTGAAAGGGGCTGAGGAGGCCACGGGCCGGCAGAGCAACGTGGGGGCCACAGTGTGGTAACTTGTCTTCCTTGAAGGGTAATTCAGGACCTCCTTAAACAGGTCTAGGTGGGAGGGCTGGGAGTCTTTGCTTCCCTCCCACAATTGCTGGAGGAAGTGATGCAACTAAGGGTATATCCAGGCAGGAAACTGCTGTTGCTTCCTGTTTCTTTCTTGGAGGTGCTGGTGATGGTGATGGTGATGTCGATGGCCTAACCGTGGGTGAGATAAAGCGTTTGGGGAAGGGGATTACTATATAGGTAGATAGATTTAAAAAGGGTTGTTGCTCCGTGGGTCTGGGCTGTGTGTTTGTGATACATTTATAGTATTGTGTTGTTGCCTTTTAATAAATACCTTTTTAATGTAGACGAACCTTGTGTAAATATATATATATTAATTTGGTGATACACCACATTTGGCGACCACGAATTTTAGACTTCTACAAAGGTTATTTATGAGGTAATATCACATTAATTGATAGTCAGATTTACTTTTTGGGGGGAAGAAAAAAAAAAGTACTTTGTCTAATTATCCTCTGCATGGGAAATCAAGCTGATTGTGTGTGGAGTCTAAGTTAAGCCTCCATTTTTAATATACAAGCTTGGCTCATCAGGCTCAATTATTATTTTTAATCCTTTATATCGTACTAGCTTCTGAGTTGAGTTTTGTTCGTACTAGCTTATTTTGATACATAAAACAAATATATCATACAGGTTGTTTTTGTGGGTTTATCTGAGTTGAGTTTTGTTGTGCTCTGAGTATCAGAGTACAGGCCAACAACCTGCATCTAGTTGCTATTGCCAACAACCTGCATCTAGTTGAGGAAAATATTGCAGCATTAAGAATGAAATAGTGGGAACTGCCATTTTCTGTTCTATGATTGGAGGAAAGCTGTTGGCAGATTTAAAGGAAACTATTAAAGACATCCAGGAAAACAAGTGGGCAAGACAAATCAATGCAACAAGGATTATCACGTCATTGAAAAGAAAAGGAGTGGACATCACTGAGGACAATCTTAAATACAGCTATATTGAAGGCCCAGATCAATGGATGCCACATGGACTACAATCTGGGACAATAGGACTAATCCTGGCAATTCCCCGTTGGGAGGGGCAGGCAGAGCAACTGAACTTTATACATAGCATGGCACGTTAAGTGATGGAATCTACAAGCAACACTTCCCATCAAAAAGACTGGCCACTATTACAGGATTGGAGATGGATGAAAGCTGTTGCAGGAAATCTCAACACCGATGGCTGTGCAGTTGTGTTTGGGAGAAAGGAGCTGAGGAGGATGGCTGGGTGCAGTTGATAAAAGAAAACCTGGTTGCAAAGAGGTGATCCGCATAGGGGACATTGCATGCTTTATCGGCCACTCTGAATATAGGACAGTTGATGAAATATGTTTGGTGGAAGAAGGGTCTTGTATCATGGTTCCATCAAGAAACCTTACCACCGAAATGATCAATTTTACTGCAAATGCAGATTGGACAAATTTGACAAATGAAGCTTTTTCCCCCAATTCCAAAGCTTACCTTGGAACTTCATGAGTTAGTAAAACGTACCAAACAACAACTACACCGCATCAGCTTACTGCTGGAACAACAGAATACTACAAAAAAATGTTGAGCATCCCTGGTGGGGAATTCTTACCAATGCAGAGACACATCCAGTCCTACGAAACACTGTCGATGGTACTCATGTTCATTCAAGTATTAACGACAATTATAATAATATACTTTTGTGTGGCAATGAAACAAATGAGGAAGAAACTTGCAAGGAGGATATATTTTTCCTCTTCTTTCTCTCTCTCATACATTCTTCAATAAAGTTTTACATTTGCACATACATAAACATTTATCACACACTCTCACCTAAATTCTATAAGTTCTGTTTCTGTGTAATATGTGGATTGACAGCCATAGGAAAGTACAGGAGAACTTATGTCGCTGAGGGAACTATTCCGGAGGGACGGTGGGTTGAATTTCTCCTGTATATCAGGTTTTTGCTCCCACTAGGTTCTCCTGTACTAGAGGGATAACTAGAAAAACTGAGCAACATAGAAGAAGAAAAAGTGAGGGAATGTGGTAACTTGTCTTCCTTGCATGGTAATTCAGGACCTCCTTAAACAGGTCTAGGTGGGAGGGCTGGGAGTCTTTGCTTCCCTCCCCCAATTGCTGGAGGAAGTGATGCAACTAAGGGTATATCCAGGCAGGAAACTGCTGTTGCTTCCTGTTTCTTTCTTGGAGGTGCTGGTGATGGTGATGGCGATGGCCTAACCGTGGGTGAGATAAAGCGTTTGGGGAAGGGGATTACTATATAGGTAGATAGATTTAAAAAGGGTTGTTGCTCCGTGGGTCTGGGCTGTGTGTTTGTGATACATTTATAGTATTGTGTTGTTGCCTTTTAATAAATACCTTTAATGTAGACGAACCTTGTGTAATATATATATATATTAATTTGGTGATACACCACACACAGGGGCCCAAGGGGGAACACAGAGGGCTGAAGGGGGCTACAAGGAGCTAAGGGAGCCAGAGGGGTAGGCAGAGAGCCGCCGGGGCCACAGGAGGGCAGAGGCGCGACGTAAGAGTGCCGCAGAGGCAGCAGAAGTGTTGCACCGGCAAAACCTCCTCCTCTGGAAGGGGAGCCGTGTCATGAATCGTTGATCCACTACGAAAAAGGAATGAGGTTTGCCCTGTATTTTTTCATTCTAATATGGGAATAGCGAGAGGGGTAGAGGAAAAGGAGGGAGAGGAGAGAGGTATATGACAGGAAAGGATAACAGCATAAAAAGGGGGTCCATTCTTTTTTATTAGCGCACTTAATTTTGTAAGGCATGTCAGGTGATCTTGAAAGCTGATAGTCCTCCTAGTCTGTCCAAGTTTTCATAAAACCTTTGTCAGTTTGGTGAAGGGTGGAGATTAGTTTTTCCGTAACATATACCATGTGCAGTCTGTCTAGTACCGAGTGTAGAGATGGACATTGTGTTTTCCATGCAGCTGAGATTGAGGTTATATTTTTGATAATTTTTAATCTGGGCATTTCATATATTGATATGGAATAAAGAAGCATCATAGGTGTTTTCAAGATGATGAAAGATGTAATTTGTTGTGTGATTTTGTTCCAGCATTGGTAAATATGAACACAAGACAAGAATATGTTATAGATTGTTCCTGTTTCACCACAACCACTACAGCAATATTGTGAGCCTTTAGGGAAGACAGAGTGGAGTCTGGCAGGAGTGAGATTCCATCACATAAGTAATCTGTACCTGTTTGCTTTGATCAGAGTATTGATTGAGAAGAATGCTATTGCATGTCAAATTTCTGATAGTCCGGCGGAGCTTGTACATGCAAGGAGCTGGACGTGTTTGTCTAGAGCTCCAGCACTCAAATAAATAATTGGGCTTATTAACGCCCTGAAAGTCCCACAATTTGACCCAAAGTGGCTGGGGAAGCAGAGGGGACGACCCGGATCCCCTGGAACCTTATTTGGGGTCCAAGAAGTGAGGCACAGCGGCTCCACGCCGGAGACAGAAGGGGAGAAGCGTCCCCAATGCAGTAAGCCGCCCCCCCCTGCTGTGAGGCACTTGAGGAGACCGCTGGGGAGAGGATCGGCACATCGGAGATCCGACTGGGCAGCGTGGTGAGGTCTGACCAGGGGGCCCTATCAGTTGGTGGCTGGGCATTGACCAGGGGAGACTGGGCGGTGGCCATTTTAATTCCCCACACGGAGAGAGCTTCGGTTTGAGGCCTGGAAGCTGCATATACCTTGCAAGCCTCGCAGTGTCCCCCTAAAAGGGTCCGGTGGCGGCTGGTTCCGGCCGGAGGGGTGCTGGGGGGTCTGTACCCAGAATTGGAGCCCACAGGGCGGCAAGACCACGCAAAAAAAGCCCGCGAAAACGGGAGGCAGCCATCTTAGGCTGCTGACCAGGAGAAGAAGCTAAGGCCTTCTTACCACTGCATCTGGGACTTTGTGGTGATTAAAGAGCAACTACAACCTGACCCTAAACTGTGAGTAAACAGCTGCATTGCAGGCCCAGAGATCCCTACATATGCCACATCTACATTTAAACTACTCCTGCCAGTACTACTGACTGCTCTAAACCTACAAGTGGCAGTGTATAAGTAATACCCAGGAAGCAAAGACTGACACAAATGACAAGTGTGATAATTGGCAAGGCAGTTTGGCATTACTTTTCAGAGCCGCAACTTTCAGGCTTCACTTGCAAACCAACAAGATCTCTGATTACTAAGATCAATTCAATTACTTTACTTGCTTATTGAACATTGTTTACATATGGACAGAGAGTAATGCAGATCTAATATGATCCACGGGGGGAGACCTTGACAGATCATGGCATAGCAGCACAGCACGCCACAACTTGTTAAATTACAAGCCGGAATCCCACTCCAACAAAAACATATCCCTGAAAGGGGCATACATCTACGCGGCAACTTTAGCACTCCATATTCTGTGGAGGGTCCACTGCAGCCCAAGATGGGAAATAATAAAAAATCCCTTCCACTTAAGAGAATTACGGATTACTGCAAACCCCCTGAAACTCCTGGCGAGGTGAGATCTGACCCCTCTGAGGAATCGGAGGGGGAGGACATACAAAAAGCAGCCCAGGTTGATATAAATCTATCCAAGAGTGCGATGGCACAAATTGAAAAACTGTTTCAAGCTTACACGACTAAAACGGTGGATGCAATCAGGAAAGACATCCAGGACCTAGGTCAAAGAACCCACCAACTAGAAGAAACAGTTGACCAACTGGTGGAAGCACAGGATAGAGACAGGAGGGAGACGCATCACCACGCGTCACGCATAGCGGCTCTAGAGGACAAGTATGAAGATCTAGAGAATCGGTCTAGAAGACATAACATACGAATAAGGGGGATTCCTAAAGCGATAATTAATCTGAAAAGATATGTTATGGACTTGCTTACTGTGATCTTACCAGAAGGGGCAGAAGCGGACATTGATATAGAAAGAGCGCATAGGGCGCTAGGAGCTTCTCGTAATATGGATACCCCTAAAGATGTAATTGTCCGATTCTCCCGACAACAGTCAAGGGACTTAATTCTAGCTGCAACCGAAAGATCTCGGATCTTAGAGGACCAGATGATGCTCAGCTCATGGTGTTTGCAGACCTTTCTCCTATCACGTTGACCAGGAGAAGAGAAATGAAACCGGCATTGGAAATACTCATCCAACATGGTATCCAATACCGATGGGGCTTCCCTTTTGCCCTGATTTTTCAATATAAGGGAAAAACCCACACGGTCCACAGTTTGGAAGACTGCCAGTCATTGCTACAAATGCTGCATATAACATCGGATGGTGGCCATAGAGACCCTGAAAGTCAGCGTGTGACCCTGAATCCTCTCCCTAAGAGACAGTGGACCTCGGTCCCGCTCATGAGTAAAAACAGACTTGGAGAGGCTGACATGATAGAGGCCTTGACTATCCCTCCAGAAAGACATTCCAAGACTCGAGGAGAGGAATTGAGGAGTTGCACAGAATTGGAAGGAACTCAATAATCAATAATTACAAAGACTCTGGAAATACAGGGCAAAAAAAAAAAAAAAAGAAAATCAGCTGAGCCCCAAGTTTTTCTTACTGATGCATGGGACTTATTTATCTGGATTTCGGTGTCTGGAGAACCGGTTATTCTTCAAAAATGTTGTTTTTTTACAGTTGTGATTCTTCTTTTTCAGCTAGTTACTAGGCTGCTAGTTATAATGTTAGTTAGACAATCTGCATTGTCGAGGGTATCCCCCCTCTCCTTAGTCTGAATTTTTTGTACCTCAAAGAATTCTATTACCCCTTCCTAACGGGGCTGTATTTGAGAATGGCAGGTCCATTACTCTCTCCCCTAGAAGCCAGGATTTACGATTGGCGTAGGAAGTTATGTGTATTAAAAACAATTTGTATGATAGTACTCCTCGATAACTGCAAGGATATTGATCTTCTTGTGAACTGTTCAACTGTTAACTTGTCTTCTTGCTATTTTTTTCATTCCCAGAATTGCGTGCTCGACTCTCATCACTGCAACAGCTTCAAGGAGCCTTCTGTTTTGGCTCAAGCGTCTCTCTGGTCGCCCCATCCAGTCCGGCTACCACTAAATCAAGGTAAGATGTTTAGACCAAAATATCTCGGGAAGCAGGACAGAAATGGCTAGAGTTCTGAAGGAGAAGTATAGTTTTTTAACACACAATGTCAAGGGCTTTAATTCCCAATTTAAAAGAAGGAAAGCTTTCCTTTATTATCAAACTAAGAAACCATCTATAATTTTTATGCAGGAAACGCATTTTGCAAAGAATCATATTCCCTCGTACTTAAACAAGGAATATCCCACTTTCCACTCTTCAACCCAAAGGTCCAAAAAAGCGGGAGCCACCATTCTTATTCACCGTCACTTCCCCTTTCAGATAGACTCCAAATTGATAGACAAGGATGGGCATTATGTCATTTTGCGGAGAACAATTCAGGAAGTCAAACTTACGCTGGTGTCCTTTTACGCGGACACGGTGGCACCCCATAAAAGTTTACTACACATGCTGAAAAAAGTAGAACCCTGGTCAGATGGTCTGGTGGTGATAGGGGGGGACTTTAATCTTGTGTTAGAGCATGGACTAGATCGTTCGAGTTCCCAGGCCACTAATAGATACTCACGGAAACTACAACAGATTAAAGGGGTGTTAGACAGAATGGGCTTAGTGGATGCCTGGAGGGGACATCATCCTAATAGTCGCGAATACACGTACTATTCACATACGCATGGGACCTACTCACGGATAGACACGATTTTGGTAACCTCTAAGTTTTTTGACCAAACCAGGGGCTCGGAAATTTTGGTATGCCCGTGGTCAGACCATTCGGCAGTTTCCTTGGATATGGATCTTGGTGGAGACTCAAGGACTCCATATTCCTGGAAAATTAATGAACGTATGTTAACAGATACAGCGCTAATGGGCCAGATACAGAAAGAATTGCAACAATATTTTGAGCTAAATAATACCCCAGGATCTAATATAGGATGGGTGTGGATGGCCCACAAGGCCTACATCAGGGGGATGTGTATACAAATGGCATCTGCCATAAAAAAAAATAGTATACGTCAGGAACAGGAACTTACTGCTAAGTTACGAGATCTAGAACTACAGAATCAAACGCTCCCCTCCAATAGACTTCGCCATAGAATAGATGACACTAGATTAGAACTTGATGCCTTGCTTTCGCACAAGACAGAGAGTGCCCTGAGACGGACGAATCAGCTGTTTTATTCCAAAGCTAATAAACCTGATTCCTTTCTGGCACGGAAGCTTCGGTCTAAAGCAACATTGTCCAGAATTCTGAGGATTAGAACCAGGGCTGGGAAGATAACAATGAGTCAGAGCGAAATCAAGCACACATTTAGGGACTTTTATAATTCGATCTATTCGACAAAAATAAACCCGAGCCCGGAAGCTCTTAGATCTTATCTGGATTCCTGCGATCTTCCCAAAGCTTCAGAGCAACATATGGAGGATTTGAATGCGGATGTGGGTGTAGAGGAGATATTAGAAACCATTAAAAGTCTGAAATCAGGGAA
Organism: Discoglossus pictus; assembly: GCA_027410445.1. Taxonomy (NCBI): domain Eukaryota; kingdom Metazoa; phylum Chordata; class Amphibia; order Anura; family Alytidae; genus Discoglossus; species Discoglossus pictus. The sequence continues at coordinate 227,392,851 of CM050167.1, forward strand.
AGCCCCAGGGCCGGATGGCTTCACCAACTCCTTTTATAAAGTATGTGGGAACATTCTAGCCCCTTATCTTAGCTGTATGTTTAATGCCATACTTAGGGGGGGATCTATGCCCCCGGAACTCAGCCGAAAAATTATCGTCCTATTTCCCTCATGAACGGGGATATTAAATTATTGACTAAAATTATGGCAAATAGGATGGCAAGGTTTCTCCCAACCCTAATACACAAGGACCAGACCGGGTTCATACAACATAGACAAACGGTAGACAATATCCGTAGGACCATGAATGTTATACACCTGGCCTCCCAAAGAAAGACACCTCTTTGTGTGTTGGCACTGGATATGGAAAAGGCTTTTGACACAGTAGAGTGGCCTTACCTATATGCAGTGCTAGCTAAATTCGGTATTAAAGGAAACTTTATACGCCTAATCAAGACACTATATAAAAGCCCTGAAGCTCATTTAAGAATGCCCGGGACAGGAGAGGCTTTGGTAAACATCCAGTGGGGTACCAGGCAAGGGTGTCCCCTGTCTCCACTGCTTTTTGCTCTGGCTATTGAGCCTCTGGCTCAAAAGATAAGAGGAGAAGGGGAGATCAGGGGTCTGCAGATAGGTCACCACCACCTGAAATGCTCTCTATTCGCAGATGATCTTTTATGCACTCTAACGGACCCTGTAAACTCCATTCCTAAATTATTGTCTACTTTAAGGGAGTTCGGGGCCATGTCAGGGCTACAAATTAATGAGGAAAAAACTAAGGCCTTGGGGGTAGGGGTTCCAGGACCTATAATAGAAACATTGAAGGCTGCGTTCAATTTTTAATGGCCTAAAAATTCAATCAAGTACTTGGGAGTGAAGCTTACCAAAAATTTGACGGGTCTATATAAAGCTAACTTCCCACCATTATTTAGGCAGCTGACTGAGGACTTGAGGACCTGGTCTAAATATCAAATATCATGGACGGGACGTATAACATCAATAAAAATGACAGTGCTCCCAAAAATTCTGTATCTCTTCCGAACTCTACCAATTAACCTATGTATGAAGGATATTGATCAATTCCAGAATACAATGTTTAGATTTATCTGGCGTAATAAACCACCACGTATTGCGAGGAAAACAATGTACAGGAATAGGCAAAAAGGGGGTCTTTCTTGTCCCAATCTGAGGCTTTATTTACAAGCAGCACGGCTGGCGTGCATCCCGGTAACCCATTCTAGTAAACTACAACCGCTGTGGACTTTTATTGAAAATTGGCAGATGAAACCCCACTCATGGATACGGTGATCTGGGAGATAGCAAAGATAGACATGTGATACAGACATACTAACCCAATAATTTCTACAACCCTTAAGGCCTGGGATAGGCTTAAAAAATCGAGCAACTTGATTCCAACCCTGTCACCACTGATGTCCTTAACGTCCTTCCCCGAGTTTGAGGCCACTATTAGCCCAAATTCTAAAACATGGTGGTTGACTAGCCCTCTAAAGAGAATAGGGGAATGGTTTTCCACGGAGGCTCTGTTAACACATACTTCTATCATATCCCGGTTCCAAATTCCGGAGAGGGAGCTGTGGAACTTTCGGAAGTTTAGACACTGGATCTCCTCGTTAATACATATTTATGGGAATCCTACACATACAGCATGGTCCTCTATCTGCAAAAAGATACCCTCGATGAAAGGCACCCTAGGATACATATACTCACACTTGATAGAGTTCCAGAACACACAAAAAACTAAATTTATAGTGGAGTGGGAGCAGGACCTGGGAAAGGAGTTAGATGCCATTGTCTGGAAAAGAATCTGCACTAATCTGACAAGGGGCTCATATACATATAGTTTACTTGAGACCTCTATTAAGGTATTGCACAGAACCTATTACACTCCCCAAAGGATGGCAACATTTAATAAAGATATAAATGGAGAGTGTTTTAGGGGATGCAAAACAGAAGGGAGTTTCCTGCATATCTGGTGGACTTGTCCCGTTGCGCAGAAGCTATGGGGAGAACTCATAGACTTATTTACACAAATTACAAACAGTAGTTTGAGACCCGAAATTGAAACATGTCTTCTGGGAATGAAACATTATGATTTATCTAGGGAACAGAATGAACTCTGGCAATTTTGGACCTTAGCTACTAAAAATTGCATTGCCAAAAATTGGAAAACTTCTGTACTGCCAATCAAAGAAGTTGTAACAAGGATAAATTATATAATGATAAATGAGAGAATAGCGAATTCATTGCAGAACACAATGCCCAGGTTCACTAACACGTGGGCTCCTTGGTTGGTGTCCAAATATAGTATACAGATCTAGATAGAGATTGGATAGAAGAGTTTGGGAAGTTGGAGGATGGTGGCGGCTGGAGAGGATGGCTAGTTCGCATCTGGATGGAGGCTTTTGGAGTGATGATGAAGGAGCTCGCAGGTACTGATTATTTTATATTTAGTAACACAAGTAAACATAAGCTGAGGAGGTTTAATGATAACTAAATATTTTATAAAATAGTTAAAAGCAAGCATACTTAAGAATGCAGGTTGATAATCAAAAAGAGAAAAAATGTTAGGACGTCTTGTTACATCATAGAATAGAAGGTCTTATGGAATCCAGATCTCAGTTGGTCCAAATCAATATGGTTGGGGAGCTAAGAGCCGGTGTCTCATGTTTATTTTTATATGCTTCATCCACACCATTTTATTAAAAGCTCTGGACATTTATTAGATCATGAAGATTTAATAGGCTGAGAAGGATAGAATGCTTAGATTTTTGCATATCTCAGATCTGTTCTTCACTCTTTTTGTGCCTATGTTTTGCTATTTGCATGATTGACTTTTCTATTCTCTGTTATACTAAACTGTTGAATAAAATTGACTTGTCCTAAATAAAAAATTAATTATAAAAAAAAAAAAAAATTCTGATAGTCCGACATACGATTCTGTTCACCTATGTCCGATTCCAAGGCGGTAACATTGGAAGGCTTCGCCATGTGTGAAGAAGAAGTTAACATTTTCTATATATATCTTGATAATGAAAGGGCCACTTAATTCAGCACAATTTGGACTACATCACAGTAAACATTTCCTGAAAACATGTTGAAATACTTTTGCAGTTTTTTAAAGCATACATTTCTTACTGCGAAATCTGTGTTTACAGACTGCCCGGTTGCTTTTGCATTAATAAAACCAATCAGGTTACAGGGGTCTGTCCCCAATTCAAGTCAATGGTAAGACTGCTTATATTTCCAAAATGAAGGAAATATACCTTCGGTTAATGTGTTTATTACTTACTGCAGAAAATCCAGGTTTCTGCTTTCTTGCCTCTCTAGTATTTGAACAACTTTGACCAGCTCAGGGAATTATTGCTCTACTCCGTTCGGTACTAGCTCTGTGTAGCGAGGAAAATAAAAAAAATTAACCCTTAACAAATCTATCTGTGCAGACACGGAAAGCTGGAATCACCTAAACAGGTCAATTATGGTTTAACTGGTCAGAGCACTCCTGAGTCCCTGCAAAACTGCTATCAATCTGTGTCTTCCCTGTCGACAATCACCATTACTGCGGGCTCCTCAGCTATATGTTATTACTCATGCAACAGCCAGTAGGCAGGCTACAATCTGTATGTAAATAGACTCAAATCTTATTTTTTTTAGCTGTTATGAGTGTAATTAAAGAAATAGATAATTTTAACATAGAATCTTGTGCTCTTTCACACTATTAAGAGCACTTACAGAGAAATAAATGGCCCTTTAAGGATTTGTCCTGACTCATGGTGTTTGAACATAGTGTTTCAAATTGTGAGCAGTGGCGGCTGATGACTTTCCAACTTGGGGCGGAAAACAGAGACCTGGCCCCTCCCCTTACATTGACTCCACCCAACAGTATAAACCCCTCCCCTTCACAACATGTTACCACAACATGTATAGACCCTGCCTGGTGACACAGTCCCCACCCACAAAAGTGATCCCATAGAGAAAGACAGGGATAGAGATAGAGAGAGAGGTGGATAGAGAGTTAAAGACAGAGATAGTGAGAGAGAGATGTACCTGGTGTGCTGCTTACATGTGGTCACTGAGAGTCAGACATGACTGAAGGTGCAAATCGACGGGCAAGCTTGTGCACGCGACCTAAATGGATATTCTGTTATTTTTCTTTGTTTGCAAATTCGTTATGTTTTTGTCTATAAATTTTAGGAAAAAATACTTTTTTTTTTTTTTAAATCAAATATAAGGACATTGAAAATGTAAACACTTCCCCTTTGTACTAAAGGGTTTAAGCACTCTTCCTTGTCTCAACTTCTTGTCTCAAATTCTGTGATAAACTGTACTTCTGTGAAACAACCATCCAAAGTGATTTATAGCACTGCTAAATGTTTTTCTACTTGTACTAATAACTTATTATCTGTCTGGTGACATGCCCAAGTGGACAGAACTCTAGGCCAATCAAATTTGGCCACTGGAATGCTATCAGAAATGAAAACACATCAAGCTAAGATACTGCAATGAGTAGACATTTTACTCCACAGCTATTTTCTATAGCAATATTTTAGAATTGTGAAAATTTTTGTGTTTCACAAAATGTAATTTACGTATGCTGGCTATGCATTCCTCCCTCTTACACTCTTGGTTTGCCTTCAGAAAGAGGCATGTTATGGACATATCACATATATAGTTCTCAGCAGCGCGACCTTGCCAAAAGCCATTGGTAACTTAATGTTAAAACTGTAATGTTAAAACTCACGAAGCACTGCGCTGGTGATGAGTGCCATAGGCGCTCATCCCTACAACCGAGTAGGGCTTAGGTAGGGAGCGCCAAAGGCACTCACTGCCCTGGTGGAAATGAGCGCCATAGGCACTCATCCCTACGACCCTGCACGACTTGCTCATCATACCTACAACCTGCAGAACTACACATCAACAGAAATCTCAAATACACATTTCCCAGTGCGGCCCGTAACACTTACAAAAGGAAACCACCACTTAGAGAAAAAAAAATACGAACTTAACGGCCGAACCACGCACTGTGAAAAACATGAAAAACACACAAAATACAAACTAAAATTAAATTTAAAAAAAACACACACAGCAAGGGGGGACAGCCAGGTCATCTGGTACTGAGGTTACATGCCAATTTAACTCCAATTTCAAGACTTTTTCTACTCGTAAATCCCCTAAGCGAGAGAAAAAAATGAAACGAGGCTACACGACCCCTAAGCACGCAAAACACTGTAATGGCACATAAGACTTTTGCAGAGAACCGTATGAGAGACAAAATACACTATTAGGAAGGATGCAAAATGCTCCACACCCGTGTTACACATACACAATCGCAGCCATTTTACAACACTAACATTACCATTACAAAATGCGGAACTACACAGCTAAACAAACGGTTTCCCCTCGCGCACGCAGCCTATTTACACTACACACTGCACACATTGCTGACACTTACATTTCCGCTCACCAACACTTCAAATCTACATTGTATGCTGCAGGAACATCAAAACAGATTGTTAGCTCTTCAGCACATTGCTTCCTGGATATATTAATTAGAAAATAGGTAAAGTATATTAATTTATAATTGTATTAATTAATTAATTATCATTACAGAATACATAGACAGAAAAAAAAAAATGACGACAGGATCGCAATAAACGCTAAAGGCACTCAGCGCACGCCTAACAAGGAGCGCCAACAGTGTTTAGAGGATCAAAACTAAACCAGGGGAAAGGCTTGCAATGTGCGCCAAAAGGCGCTCAGCGCAAACCTTGCAATGAGCACCAAAGGAGCTCTGATAACCAAAAATAGACCAACCAAGAGGCTTGCAATGAGCGCCGAAGGTACTCACACAACCAAAAAACTTACTTTGTGTAGCAAACACCATTACCTGCCGTACAATTCTATTGCCGTCATTTTTTGACGGGCAAGTTGCTAGTTAATATACATAATATACAGCATTCCCCTTGGCTACAAGCACTAAATAGTGACATGATGGAAAGCACAGTGAAGCATCATAACCATTTCATACATGATAAAGCCCATACACTCCTTATGACAAGTAATAAAACATGGCAATGTTTGTCACATATTATGATGTAAATTACAGTAAAATGCATATATATCTTTTCTTAATTTCAGAGCTTTATTGTAACAAGGAGTCAGTTACATTTACAAAGAGAGATCAAAGTTAAAATCCAAAATAGTATGATAAAAATGAGTAACAAAGTGAAAGCATACAAGGAGGAACAGAACATAAATAAGGAACAGTCAGACAATTTCTTACTTTGTTAGTACAAGAAATGTCATCCAAATAAGATTCTCTACATTATAAGAAGGGGAAAAAAATGCCTAGATAGATCACTAATATAGTTTCCGTAAACGTGTAACGCTTCAGTGAGAGTGCATGTGCATTACAGAAAGTATATTCTGTACATGACGCACTGCGCAGCGCGCTGCCATCCACGAATGTGCAAAGCGCAGCGCCAATCGCGCAAGGAGCAGAGGGGGGGGGGAAGTGGAAAAGGGACAGATAGGGGGAATGGGACAGAGGGGGAAAGAGACACGGGGGGGGTAGGGAGGGGGGGAAGAGACACAGGGGAGCAGGGGAAGAGACATGTGGGGAACAGACACAGGTGGCGAGATTGGGGAAAGAGACATGGGTAAAGAGACACGGGAGGGGGGAGAGAGTGGGGGGAACAGACACGGCAGGGAGGGGTGAAGAGACACAGGGAAGGGGGAGACACACAGGGTAGCGATAGTGGGGGAGGGAGTGGGGGAGAGACACAAAAGAGGGGGGAGACACAGGGGAGGGAGGGGAAAGAGATATGCGGGAAAGATACACAGGGGAGGAGGGAGAGAATGGGGGGGAAGAGACACAAGGGGAGGGATAGTGGGGGAGAGACTCAGGGGAGGGAGTGGGGGGAGAGACACAGGGGAGAGGGTGGGGGGAAGAGACACAGAGAGGGTGAGGGGAAGAGACACATCTAATATTATACCATCATTTATGACGGGCAAATGACTAGTAGGATAATAAACACCTAAGCATAGACATACCATTGTATGTTATTATGCTATTTTTCATAAACCAAAGTCTTCCAAGGTCTCTGTGAAATAGCAGTAAAAAGTCTGTGTGGCGAAAAACAGCCACCTAGTATTATTACAAAGACAATGTGTGACGTTATGTGTTCAAACTCTATATTACATTTTAGTTGTAGCCAGTTCATAAGGAGTTAACTGCATTTGGAATGTTATGATGTCATCTGTAACTGTCATGCTGTGAGTCACTTATAAAAGTTTGCTCTGATGGTTGATACATAAAGAAAAAATGTATCTGTTATATTTTTTATTTTATTATTTTGCCAAGACTGATTTCTGCCTCCTGTGTTCCTGAGGTCCTAAACTGATGTCCTGGCCTGAACAAGTCAGAAATAAGCCCAGACCATTCAGGGGTGCCCCTATACTAGTAAGCAGAAGGGTTAAGGGGGCATAAGAGTCTGGTCTCAGGAGTCACACGACAAATGTCATTCATGTAATTGTTATTGGGGGATTATATGTTAACATTAGTAATTGGCATTGGGGGATGATATGTTAACGTTAGTAAAATATACCAATTGGTATATTAAAAGGAACTGTGTATCTTGAGTCTGGTTTCTTTGTGTAACATGTTTATGCAATGATGTCATTTTGCTATGACTTTAGCCCCTTTTGATTCTTTGTTTGATAAAGCGTCTACCCAGTCCAATTTGAACAAAACGTGAATCTTGATTGTTATTAATAAAATGTTAAGGCTAGTATGCTGAAGCCAGTTTACCATAATAGATTTTTTTACCAAATACCACCCAATTATAGATTTTGTGTATGATTACAATTACAGTTGTCATAATATGTAGAGGAGAAAAGGGAGGGGATACCTTTCCAGGGTAGACCATATTAGGCACCTACAGCCTTATTAAATTGTGATTTGACCAATTGAATAGGGCTCTATATAAGCACAGAGCATATTTTATTTTCTGAAGTTTTTAGTTAGTGAACTTCTATCCAAAAGCAAGGTCTTCACTAACTAAAAACTTCTGTAAAGAAAATATGCTGTGTGCTTATATAGAGCCCTTTAGAATTAACCTAATCGCAATTTAATAAGGCTGCTAATCTATAGGTTTTATACTATACTATATGATATAGGAGATACAGCTTATAGAAAGAGCTGGAAAACAGAAATAGGAAATAACTTTACAACAGTGTGATGTCATTTGGAAACATTCAAGACAAAGCCAGTGTGTAAGAAATTAATTTTGAGCAAAGATTAACAGCCTTATTAAATTGCGATTCGGGCAATGGAATAGGGCTCTATTTAAGCACAGAGTATATGTTTTTTACAGAAGTTTTTAGTTAGTGAACTTCTATCCAAAAGCAAGGTCTTCACTAACTAAAAACTTTTGTAAAAAAATATGCTGTGTGCTTATATAGAGCCCTATTCAACTGGCCAAATCGCAATTTAATAAGGCTGTTAATGCGGTAGAACCCTGGATAGGCCTGAGTTGTTGTAGTTATTACGATTTGTTGTGGGAATGCCCTTTCATAATCAAATATTTGGTTTCATAGTTATAGTTATAGTTAAAGCAAAAGATAGACTTTGTGAAATGGAAAATCTGCTGTACATATAAGTAAATAACCAATCTTGGATACTTAAGGGGCAGGTTACGTGAGGTCATGAAGTAGACTTACTATATAAAATGGGGAGTATTTGTATCCAGGCCTTCTTAATAATTTACTTTTTATTTTGCATACAATATATTCTTGCTAGTTTATTAATTACACATCTGTATAAGAAAGATCAGTTGTAAATACTAAAAATTTAAATAGTATGTGGGAAAAATAGGACCTATGACTTTTCCTGTAATTTACATTAGACTGCCATGTACCAGCATATAATTGGGTATTCAAGCTTTGCTGTAACAAAGTGCTTGCTTTCACAGACCTCATCATAATAAGGAAATCTTAGTATATGTGGCAAAGCTTGTGGCCATGAATAACTGTGAGCCTTACAATAATTTCATTATCCACTGTCTTGAATTTTAATGTACTGAATGTGTGTCTGCCATTTGATGGTAGGTCCTAAAATATATTGTTTGTAAAAATATGAGCAATCAATTACTTGGTTATTATATAAATGTTTATTTTTTTCTGCCAGCATAATATTTGCTGTTTTATATGTTTACTAGAAGAAACTTCAATACTGCCATATTTTGTCAAAACTGGCAGTTTTATTTTAGTGTATAAATTGTCATTTGCCATGAATACCAGAATAAAAAAAACTGTACAGTGAATAAACAATAAAAAAAGCTTCACATAGGTAGAGCCTAGAGATGTTACTATTTATGTATACACTTCCACTGAGCTCCAGTGGCTTGCAGAATACCTGATAAGAATGTCATACATAGAGTTTAAAATTATATGCATGAAAAATCTCAAACATTTGCATGTAAATATTTCCTTAAATGCTACAAAATATGCACTAAAATTTTGCTGCTTAAAGGGCCATTTACCCACTGTAAGTGCTCTTCATTGAGTGAAAGAGCACAAGATTCTATGTTAAAGTGATATATTGCTTTTTTTATTGAACTAGGAACAGTTAAAAATGTTCAGTCTTAGGTTTGTTTACAAACACACTGCTGACTACCCCATGATTTACAGCATCTGCCTACAACAGCCGTTCCAAGCTCTGTAAACAGAAATATTTATGGTTTTACTGCTTTTAGGAATGTAATCAGCCATCAGTTAACCCCCAAGTAACATATTGGGGAATTTCCTGCACAGATGAATTTGGGAAGGGTTAACCCTCTTTCTGATCTGCTCTGTGCACAGCAGCTACTGCTGTTAGTCTCTCTGGAAGCATGCCTAATTCTCATTTAAACAGAACTTAATTTATGATTTTTTCTGTGAAAAATTCAAAAAATATTTCAACATGTTTCCAGTAGTACATTACAGTGGTGTGCTCCAAGTTGTGTTAATAAACTGGCTCTTTAAGCCCACTGAAATTATTATGCCAGGACCTGCAGAGCTGAGTAAGGAGGAGGGCGGAGGCTAGTATCAGTGAAGGTAAGTGGGAAAAGCCAGTGACATTTATTGAACAGAATATGTTTGTATGTATACATGCTGTAAAAAAAATAAATGTTATATCTGTATAAATATCTTATGATTTTTTTCCAGTTTGTGTAGAAAGATGCTGCCTTGCAACTAGAGGAGAGGATGCGGATCTATCCCATTTGAAATTCACCACCACTGACAGCTGCAGTACCGGCAAGTGGCCCTTAGAAGACGCTGCAGATATTTTGCATTGCTGCAAATATTTTACGCAAGTTGTAACCTTAGAAGGTTACCCTAAACCTCAAAACTAACCCTAACCCTCCCCGTAACCCTAAAAGTTTACCTAACCCTAACTCTATGCTATCGGCAATGAAAATCCGCAGCACCATCCAGGAGTTGGTGGATGGCACTGCTGCTGCCACTGCTGGCGAATCTCAAAATGGAAAGGACTGAAGATACGTTCATGTCAGGAAGCAGTTGCAACACTAGCTGTTCTTAGAGAAAAAGTTAAGTTAGAATAATTTGTCTTGCTGACTGCCCCATAGAAAACAATAGAGAGGACACACCTAGCATCTGATTGGATACAGGGCTTTGCCCCCAGCTCATTAAGAGTGTTGTGGCTGATGGGAGCGCTTTTGTTGCAGAACATGATTTTACAGAAAAGCTAAATTGGATCAATTTAAAATAAATTTGCTTTCCTTTATCACCACTATTTGTTCTTGCAGATCAATTTTGGCAAATTTGATGTCCTTTTAATAATAATAATAATAATAATAATACCTGTTCAATAAATTATGTATCACATATATAGTTGTGAGCGTACGAGTTGTTGCTAACGCTGCGGGCTCGCGTAGCGAGCCAAGGCCCTCGCGAAGCGAGGGCATTGACCGAGGGTCTCAGTTGCTGGCATGGAGCGCCGTAGGCGCTCCATGCCAGCATCTGAGGACCTCGCTTCGGCGCTCCATGCCAGCAACTGCGGCCCTCGCAAACTTCACGTCGCAAACCAAACAGCACGCCACACACATTACGACACTCGCAAACAACATACGACACACGTTCACACACATTACGGCCTCGCAACACTCGGACGCAACTCGCGAACATTACAAAATGTAAAACACAATACATACACACAGCACATACATAAAAACCTTACCTACACCAAGAGGGAGCACCCAGGACCTCAAAAATACAACTTAGACCTCGATTTTACTCGAAATAAAAGAGTTTAGAGACTAAAAAAAAATCTAAGCGAGAGAAAAAATGGCCGCCGAACAAAACGAAAACGAGGCTACAGCACTCTAAACTCGCAAAACACCACAAGAAACTCGCAAAACACCACAACAAACTCGCAAAACGCAACAAACGACCTACGGATATTCATACCACACAGTGCACACATTCAGCATGCTTACACAGCAGCTCCACACCACTAATGCTGCAGCAACATCAACACAGATTGCCAGCTCTTCATCACAATGCTTCAAAATAGGTACAGTATATTCATTTAGTAATGTATTACATATTTCATTATTATACACCAAACAGCATTAGCTACCTTACAATTTCATTGCCGTCATTTTTTGACGGGCAATTCGCTAGTATACATATAATTTTCAACCCTAGTCATATACTTTTAAATCAGTGACTACTAAACTATTCATGAATGTGGAAAACCACACCATACTAACATATAAGGCTAAGTAGAATTTAGATTTATGTATATTTTATTCTAACAGTGGATGCAGAACCTTGATACTTGACAGATGGATGTTTTTTTTTATTTTATTTATTTCTTATGTATCAAATGTATTTACTTTTCCTACGTCTCTTCTATATGAAAACAAATGGGTAAAGATTTACCTTAAATGGGCTCTTTAGGCAAATGTTTAGTTTTACATAAATGTTTTAACTAGGTTCATTAATGTTATTATCTTCAGTGCAATTATATCAAATGTACACTTCACATACTTCTAAGAAGCCTCAGAGTAAAATAATCTCACCTTGTGGATCCTCTGTTTTTCTGCTTGTCTCTCTCCTGACAGTTGACATCTTGCACTGCTGCAACCTAAAGCCATGCCCACACTACCGGTGCCTCATGCTGCTCTGACACAAAGCATTGTCTGTTTCTTAACAGCATAAGGCATATACAGAGAGAATAACAGGGAAGGAGGAGGCTCCACAAATGAGACATTTTTTACTCTGAGGTCTTTTTAGAAGTAAGTGAAGTGCAAATGTGTTATCATAAATGCATTGTGGTAGATACAATTATTTAATTATCTTAGTTAAAACATTTATATAGAACTAAAATTGTTTCCCTACATTTTATGTTATCACTTCCAATTTTCTGAGATATTTACAAGTTGGATGAGACAATGCTCATACCCTTGAATGTAGAGAATTGAGTTATGAAGAGAGACTAACCAAATATGGCTTATTTTCTGTAGAAAAAAGGCACTTATTGTCATGACTGATTTGGGGACTCACCTGAACCCATAAGTAACTCTGCTATTTGAAACTCTGGCACACTGGGTTGCTAATACCCAAGACTATTAAAATGGACATGAAACTTGTTGTGGGGACTGTGACATGATTGTTTCTGTGTGTAGTGTAGTGTGGGCCAATTAATGTTGGGGTTACTATATTGTCTAATGTGCACTGAAGTAGTGTTATGTTACCTATAAACTAACAGATACAAGAGTTAACTCTGCAAGAATTTATTTGATCCCAGATGTTACATTACATTTGAGGACTTCCTATGTGATGACAAATAGTCATAAGGAGGGAAGTTTAGTTTATGACACTCTGTAAAATCAGACCTTGGTGAATGGGTGCGGAGGTAAATCAAACCCCCTAATAGAGGGAGGGGAATTACGAGGGGGTGTTTAGGAAGTCTTTTGGTGTCTTTGATATATTTCTATGCAAGAATAAAACAGCAGTCTGGCTCTGACATGCTAAGCAACAGTATGACTGAGACTGTATGCACTAAGGAAAGGTGCACATGTATTTATTTTTGAGTTATCCTAACTAAAGGGATTTGGCTTTCCTACTTCTCCATGAATTATGGTCCTGAAGCAGAGCTGGTCGCTGAGATATTGAACTCAAAAGGCACAACCTAGGGGGAGAATCTTAGATTGCATATGGCCCCTCAACTTTGGATCATAACAGCTGGAGCTGTCATGACTGATTTTGGGACCCCCCTGATCCCCGCAAGCAACCCTGCTATTTTGGACTCTGGGGGGAGAGATGGGTTAATACATTAACTAGAAAGATATCTGGGCCCTTTGAAGACTTTCCATGTGTGATCAAATAATTGTCATAAAGTAATACAAGTCACTTAACCCAGGCTTGATATGAAGTGCCCTAAACCGTTAACCCTAAGTTCTGGTGTATCTGGGATGGGAGGAGGGTTTATGCCCTAGTATTCAGGGTGAGAAGGGTCACACTATGAATTCAGCCCCCCTCTCACAGGGAGGGAATTATGTAGGAAAGTCTTATTGTGTTTGATATAGCTGTGAAAAGAAAGCGAGAATAAAGGAGTCTGACTCTGACATGCTTAGCAACGGTGTTTCTGAGGCTACATGCACTAAGAAAAGGTGCATGTGTATTTATCTCTGAGCTATCCTAACAAAAGGGATCTGATTGTGCCTGCCTCTTCAGGAATGATGCCCTGATCTGAATTCATGAAACAATTTAAAACATTTTAAAGGTTTTTTTTTTGTTTGCCATCTTCAGAATTTACAAAATATAACAATCTGATAGCTACAAAGTTTGAACTTGATGGAAAATACATCTTTTTTTAATCTAAGCAACTATCATTGCCGGATTTAGGCATAACCTAAACAAGTTACTGTTTAGGTCTCATAATATGAAAAATCTCTGATTTTTTTTCATTTGTTATAGTTATATTATAATTTATGCTTAAGCAATAATTTAACTTAATTAACAGCAATTCTAGTAAAATAGTTAGAGCACCTTGGGAGATTTGACTGTTATTTTTTATTGTTTTGTTTTATTCTTACATGTGACACTGCCTGAAGAAAATTTCAGAACATATTGAAGCCTCCTGTGTAGTTGTGTTCCATTCTAAAAGTGCCATAAGCACTGCCGCAAGATAGAAAGGAGAAGGCAATTTTTCACACTGGTGTCAGAAGTGAAAAGACAGCCTGCACCTCAGCATTGAGGAGGCAGTACAGGCCTTAATGCTGGCTACCGCAGCAACACCAGAGCAGAGAGAAGGGCAACTTGCCACAATATATATATATATATATATATATATATGTATGTATGTATGTATATATATATATATATATATATATATATATATATATATAGGAAACATTTTGCATGAACAACAACTGCTGGTGCATGAATACAGATCTGCACGTGCTCTTGTGCTCCCAAGGGGCAACTACAGAGTTTGTGTGTGCGGATATATTAAATCTGGCCTTGATAGAAGGTACAAAGTTTGAGGGACCTCCATGGTAACGGGTTAATTTTTGGTGCCATGGATGTCCTACCTGCTTCTCTCCTTGTCTTCTGTACAATAATATGAGGCAAACACAATCATCTCATATTCAATTAACTATGCATTCCAGAAACCAGGGTTATGGCATTGCAGCTCCACTTTATATAGCCTGCCTAAATTAATTAATTTTAAGCTGATTATGTTTGTCTCATACTACTGTGCAGATGACAATGAGGGAGGCAGAGGTGAAGTGGAGCGGCACCCATGATGGATGGTCACTATGAGTTTCATTCAATTCTCTATACCGTAAAGTTGCACAGGCAAAAAGTGCACAGTAACTTTCTCTTGCTCTTCTATTCCCCCCTCTCAGCGTGAGTGCGCCACATGAAATGCCTGTGAGTAACCCCTACTCCCAATGTTACATCAGCTTCCCCATTGATTTTCCCTCATCAGGAATATTACAATTTGCAAATTACTCAGAATCACTTGGTACTCACAACTCCCAATATTGATGATTTTTTTTTAAAAATATTGCGAGTACTTCAAATGCACAATCTCACCTTTTCCCGCTCAAAACCTATCCCCTCATTCCCCTATCACACATCTAGATAACCATGGGGGTCCATTCAGACCCCCATGGCATCTAAAGTATTAAGCCAGTGTCACCTAAAAGTTAACCCTATTGGACCCTCCTGTGGCACCAAAAATGAACCCTGATGCCCGGGGTCCATCAAGGACCACGGCGGCAACTAACTATTCACTCTTGCCTTATGGGTTTAAGAGCTTGCTTAAATATTGTCAGTTCATATGATTATGCCCCCTGAAATCCGGAATTTGCAAGCTGAAGTCAAGAGAATACATCTATTGTAACATTTATTTTAAAAAACACCCACAGCAAAATGTATGAGTTTGAGGCATTTGCGAGCAGCTAATAGAATATGGCCCTGAGTTTGGGGCCTATTGAATTGCAAGCCCATAATTAACTCCAAACTGAACGCTTGTCTGTGGTTCAAATTTTTTATAGACATTTAGACATATTCAATTGCCACTAACCCCCAATTACATGCTCACAGCCACCATGAACCCGTAGGTAGCATTTCCAGGGCATGATCATGATCAATTAAGCAAGCCCGTAAGTTACTTTTTAGACAGAGCCAATAGTAAATGAGACTGTCATCATGACGACAGTGAAACACAGAGTTTAAACTACAATCAGTGTTTAGAAGTCCGATTTGTGACCGGATTAACAATCCAGCAATGTAGATATCAATAAAAATCATTAAAGTAACTGTTCTGGTCTATGAACTCCTTGATTCCTAGGATCGATATAACACGGAGATAAAATGTAAAAATAATGATTTTTTTATTGCAGTTTTGCGAGCTTGAGACTGTTGTGCAATTAATTCTAAGGTTGTTTATTGCTTTTCCAGTATTTTTATGTACAACAGTTTGGGTTTATTTGCTTTTGCAGTGTTACAAACAGGTGCTTAACCCACTTGCGGGTCCCATCTAGTACTCCTATAATTTTTTAATACATTTGCCATTCACGGGTTTGAAGGCAATTGCGGGCTACATGAAAGTTTGTAATTGTATATTGATTTTCCGTCCTCAGCACTGTTAACATTTGCGGGCTTGAAACATTAAAGGAGGAGATAGGATATAGGCTCAAAAGCACTGCGGGTTGTCAAAACCGTAACTCGCAAATTGAATGCACGTAGCTAAAAGTAGCCAATTGAATATCAGTGGCTCCATTACGGGCTCATGTAAGTGTGATTTGGACAATTAAATGAGGCCCTTTGTAAGTAGTTTACTTGTCTCGAATAGTATAGGGCTCCATCAGCCACATTAAATTCAAAGCCAGTAAGTGCAAAGTGAGACCTGCAAGGGCTGCAGGCTTGAAATTTGCCCGAGTTACCTACCTATTAAATTAGAACGGGCTGCGAATTACGAGCTTGAGACACAAACCCATAAACCATGTGTTGAACGTTGGAGGTGAGAAATCAATTAGTCAAACCCATAGTTTTGGGTTTAATAGGAGCCGATGAAAACAGAGATCGGCATTATTGCGTCACAGAAAAATGGAGGTTGGATTTCAAAGTCTTACGGGCTTCAATTACGAGTTACGGTTGGACCCACATTCCAGATATAATGCAATACTAATAAAGCCGTAAATATGATATTCTATTACATGCAAGTTACTGTATATGTATTAACACATTGATTGCCGGGATGGAGATAACACGTAAATCAAACGGGAAATAAAGTATTTTTGGGGCTGATTTGTGAGCTTGAGAATGTTGTGCTATTAATTCTAAAGCCTAACAGTAGTGTGTTGATATTTGCATTTTTAAAGTGCTACGGATTGGACTTTACCCCCCTTGCGAGTCCTCTCTAGCACTCGTTGGCCTTTGGGCTACATTTGCGTGTTACGAGGTTGAAGGCAAGTGATATGGTTGCAATTTAATAGCATGATTGGAATTGTAGCGGGTACGGGCTTGAGAGAACAAAGGATTTGCGGTCGTGAAGTTCAATGTTCCACGTCCCACAGGCTTTTTTCGCTCCAAACCCGCAATTCGGCAGCGGCTTCATTTGCAGGGCTAATTTAATAAGTCTTACTGGCTACATTACAAGCTATGGTTTAATACGTAGGGGGAATTTAATAGGGCTGCATGTCTTTAAAGTATTTTTTTCTTGCTAAAGCCTTTCTTTCCTGCTGCTTGCATGTGTATTTTTAGTTTTAATTAATGGTGAACTAAAAAAATTATTTATATTAATAAGTGCTTGCACTGGCCCTTTAATGTGAATGTAATATTAGTATTTGCTTATTGTAATTTATGACTCTTGAATGGTTGGACATTCTCATAAGCAATGATCAGCATTAGGATATTTGCACCTTTGACAAGAAGCAAAAATTGGTGATGCAGAGGCATCACAATTATTTTTTTTTCTATTTGAAAAATAGATTTATGCCACTTTTGCTGTCTAATTATGCTTTTAGTCAGACTCAAACTTTTAACACATATATATGTCATCCTTTAAAGTCTTAATGTTGTCCCAAACTTTTACAACTCTTTACATGAGAAATTATCTATCTAAATTCTATAACATTTACCTTTTATCCCGAAGCACAGGCTTGTCAATGTCAGTCATTCTGACAAATTTGCACAATTGTGACATTTTCTGCTTCTCTTTAAGATACTGCTGTACCAGGAAAAACAATGAGCCAACGGAAATTGCTCTTAATGTATATAGTGTAGATAGAATACATATAACCCACTGAATACACAGTAAGTACCTCTACTTAATATGAACACAATGGCAATATACTTGTTTATTATCAATATGAAAGCATCTTCAATTTAAGAGGGGAGATGTGTTCCTGTTTAAATAAACTTTCCCTCCTAACTTTGCACCTTATGTAGAATTTGCCCTGCTTATTCTTTGTATTAATGTTGTTTCTCCCTGAACAAAGCAGCAGAAGTCATTAAAAAGTTTTCATATTAAAGGATCATGCAATTTATCGATACCATTCTATATCATGAAACAGCACTTAAAGTCAAGTAAAAAGGTTTTAATTTATTAAACTGATGCCACTAGTTTATGAGTTTTTGTATAACTCGGTTAATCATTCAACTGTCCTTTCTATCTACGGTATGGAGTTTCCTTCAATCTGCAGGTTCTGAAGGGATCAAAAATCACAAGCAGTTTGCAAATGGTAATGCACTTTGATTGGTGCAACCAAAAATTACAGTTTTCGTATTTTGTATTTTTGTATTCGTTAGTTTTCTTAGATATTCTAACCCCAAATTGAATAAAAAAGCACATTAATTGTATTATTACAATATAGAGAGTAAACATTTGGAAGGAGATTGTAGTTTATGGTCAGGACCTGAGAACTTGTTCCCATAAGCTTAAAAGGCTAGTTAGCACAACTTAAAGCACACCACTGTAAAGTTCTCCCAAAAAATGTTGAAATACATTTTTAATTTTTTAAATAGGTGCCTTTTTTTCATAGAAAAAACATAAATGAAGTGTCTGTTTACATGAGACTCTGACATTCCCCCAGACAGAGTCACAACAGCAGCTCTGTACAGAGAGCATAAGCAGAAAGAAGGTTAACCCTTCACAAATTCATCTGTGCAGAGAAATGACTACTGGATAATTATGGTACTTGTGGGTTAGATAATTCTTGCAGCATTCCTGAATGCAGAGAAAAAAAACATAAATATTTTTACTCACAGATAGCAGTGTAAACAGTAAACAGACCTAAGACTGCAGATTTTTAGCTGTTATTAGTGTAATTAAAAAAAACAGTATATAATTTAACATACAATGCTGTGCTCTTTCACACCATGAAGAGCACTTAGAGTGAGGTAAATGGGTCTTTAATATATTGGCTGGTGCAGCTGGACTGCAGATAAGCCTCAAACATTTAATAATATGCTCAATTTTAATTCTTTGGCATACTACCTACAGTCATTATGCCTTTAAAAAAACTTGGTCTACAATAGCGCTTTGTAAGGAAACCATTTTTCTTTGATGTTTTTCCCATGCACACGCTCAATCCATAAAAGGTCTGTATACAGAGGCACTCACAATGGTTTATTTTGTTAACTCCTGCATTGTGGCCATAAATATTCCAGAGTCCTGAGGGAATTCCAATATAATCTGCATTATACAGTTTCTGCAATGTTATTCTTCAAAGACAGTGAGGTATTGTATCTGTGCAAAGTACTCATAGGCTTGGCACACAATAAAACATAGCTGCTGATCGGGAGTCGGATTAAAATCTCTATCCCCGTATCTCCCAATAGCAGCTGTGAACAGGAATGCTTTCTCCAATAAGAGTTTGTCTCCTGGGTTAATAATGAGATTCAGCTCATCCTGCTCTTATAATCTCTTATCTCGTTTCCCTGAAAAATGCAGCCCTTCGTTATATAGCAGCACTAGCTGAGAACCATCAGGCAGCCTTTAATATGTGTGCACATGTGGCAGGAGAAAAGTAGTATTTGATGATACACAATACCTTTTTGGCTCACCCACCTACACTTTCATCACTTTACTGAAACCTCAGACCATATTTCATCTTTGTTCCTTGAACATTTTATTCAGGATAGCCTTACTCTGATCCCAGCCATACATCCATTCCAGTCAGTTTATAAAGCAATGTCACGTTATTGTGTTACACATTAAGGTATGCTTCAATTAATATGAATAATTATTATTATTTTGATTATTATTTTCCTTATAGCAAATTGAGGCACGCTTAATCAATATAAACATACTCAGTATTCATGAATAAACAAAGTGTGTGGAACATGTATTTTTAATTGTCAGATAGGAAGTTCCCTGCTTAAGGATCCCTGTATAAAATGTTTTTATAATAAAGTGAGGACCACCTTCTGACTCATTTTGAATAGATGTGTCATGGCACTGCACCAGTTGAATTATGGAGCTCTATGGAAAACTAAATGACTCCCTCTACTGATTGTAACTAATATATATTACAATTCAGGTGTTAATCCAGATTTTGTTCTAAAATAAGATTTTTTTAAATATTTTTTCATGTAAAGTCCAACTGTTAAAATCTGCTCTTTTTATTACCTCATGGATAACACATTTTGGCTTGAAATAAAGCTTTCGTGAACACACGGGTCTAGTGTATGTAATTTTGGTTTATAATCCACTGGATTTATTATTAGTACTTGGTTGTTTAATTATATTTCTATGGACTCTTCGCAGTAAATATAAATAAATCCAGGTTTCTGAAACAATATTTTATAATATAAAAGTAGAACCAGTATTTACTTCAGGAGTTAACTTTATCCTTTTTAGTCATTTTGATGTGAACTAAATCCATAATAAGGTATTAAGCACTAAAATAAGATTGTTGGTTGCAGTATTTAGTTGGAGTTACACTAAAAGGTTGTTTTTCATAATGATGAAAATTACCTGTCAGTACAGAAAATGTCCTCTTCTGGATCGCTACCTCGTTGGGGGGAACGGGCTTGTGTACCTCAATGAAGCTGTGAGCTATAACATGTAGGGTCAACCAAGATGGGCAGGTCATAGCAGAGTGGTCAGACAAATCACAGTCCACTAGAGAAGGCACAGGAAACCCACTCCAGTATCTTTGCCAAGAAAACCTTATGGATAAGCACAACAAGAGACATAACTATAGCATGACTGGCATATTGCCATCCAAAGGGTCACAGAGAGTTGGTCATGACTGAATGACTAAACAACAATAACAGAAAATGTACATGTGAGAATCACTGCCACTAATTTCTCTTCCTGTAGCATTTAGCATAAAACTGACTTCAAAGTTCTTTATTACATTCCTTGCAGATTTGTGATAGAGTAAACCATAACATAATTTTGCTTCTGTGCAATCTACTATTTTGGTTTCTGTTGATCCACTTCCATAAGTTTGAAGAGACGTTGCATATGTAGAAAGGTTTTACCTGCACAATGTGGCACTTACAACTGCCAGTGTTTCAACTGTTTGCAACGCTCATTAGTTTACAGGGTCACACTATCAACGAGAATCAGCTTAGAAAATAAAATTGATATCAAAGACTAAAAATGTAAATTGTATGTTTATTTATTTATTTCATTTCTAAATACATTTTGCCTACAATCAAGTTTAGTGGTTAAAATGACCATATAGACAAACATTGATCACAGTATTCCTTTAAACAAACCCACTTACAAATGACCCCTACTTTAGTACGGGCTCCCAAGGCTTTTTGTTTTTGAGTTTTAACAATACAATAATGTCTCATGTTATTATGAGGCATTATAGTATTATTATTATTATTATTATTATTATTATTATAATAATTAATCATTGGGGATCCGACTTACATACAAATCCAACTTAAGAACATTCTCAGGAATGGACCTTTATCCGGGAACCACCTGTATAGAGTTTAAATGTATATATATTTTTTGTTGTTGTTGTATTTGTTGCCTTTAGCGAAGTTACTTTAATTATATAATAGGTTTCGGGTATTGCGTCCTTCTGTAAATAATGAGAATATTGCCAAGGGGTGGGTGGGGGGTTTGTAGGTGGGTGATTGTGTATGATTTAGATGTAAGTATTGTTTTACTGTATGTATTTTATTTTGGTTGTCTGTTTCTAAAAACAATAAAAAAATTAAAATATATAAAAAAAAAAAAAAAAATATGTCTAATTATACGTTATGACAGTGATCCTGTTTTGAGGCCTTTGTTTTCTCTCATATGTTACCGCTGAGCATTATTCCTCATCATTCTTCTGTATCACTGAATATTCCATCAGGTTGCCTCAGTAACAATCTTACCTGAAAGGACTTTGTTCTTATGTTGACATTGCTATGATTTATAAGCAATACACTTTGTAGCCTAAAGAATTAAAGACAAGTTTAGAATTACAATCACAGTAAACTTGAAGGGGTTAAAAGTAAATGCTTTTGGTAGCCAGAGGGCAAGTGAAGCAGACAAAATCTGTGCGATTGGGCCCAGTTGACACTGTCATCAATAAAGCTGACAGCATCTCTGTCACGGGAGCTAGAAGTCACAGCTCTAGTAATGAAGGACTGCAGGCCACAGGCTGTTAGTGAACTCAAGCGTCTAATGCCTTACACAGTTGTAATGATCGAAAGCTGGAAAGTCCCGTTCAACTCCACGAGCACCAGCAGATAGGGAAGGGCTAACCATACAATCACAGATGATACAGAGGAGCAACTACACTGACCTAGCTGGCACTATCCTATGTGCACTAGAACGACTATTATTTTTATACCATCTGTTGTATAATTGTCTAAAACATGTTGGAATGACCGAGTGAGACTATACCACTTATGAATGGAAGCTATTCAATGAATCCACCTCACCGTCTGTAAATATACACCTTTTCCCGTTTCATCACTTTTTTATTTTCTTACCATGTTCTTATCTTTCTCTGATATATACATCCTTTCTGTTCATCTTATAACCCCACAATATCCTTTTAAGCCTTCCTGTCTTCTTACTGTGTTCCTTTAGTGTTTATGCTTCTAATACTTCTGCTTATTTATACAGCAATCTGCAGAGTTCACCATTGATTTCCTGTATTGCTAGCTTTAGTTTAAGTCAGCTGAGAATAATAGCTCCCATATTTATTTGCTCTCTAGTAATTGAATTTATATTGACATTAATCTTAAATTTTACCTCAGGATATTTTGCGACCCAACTACATTATATTGAACTTAGTAATGCCATTGTAAATATTTATAGCGGACGCTGGGTCTTATTGTTATACTCTTGGGAGTCTGCACAAGAAGTCTATCTCATTCTTCTTCTAAGACCACTGTTATTATCGGCTAATATAAAGAAGCAAAGAATGGTATTAAAAACAATAGGAAACCATACATAAGAGGGGCATTAGCTGCATTGTGCAGTCTTGTGCTAATGCTCCACCCTGGTGTTTTCATTCTTTGACTGATTATAATCTTGATTCAGAGGACTTCATGTACTATGTTACCAAATCAACTTCTGAGTTCAAAGTCATTCAATTTCTATTGTTGAAGGAGTATTTTTTGAAGTATGATCCTCCTTGAAGTATTACCGTTGAAAATCTGTTCTTGGAAAGTCATATCATCCTTTCCCCTCGTCCATGCAGTCTTCTACTTTTCTCATTTTGAATATACAGTGTTCATCTGGAGACACAAGTAACCTCTTCCCAGCCTCTGTGGCACTAATGGACTGAGGGGGCTGATATCCTTCCTCTTCTGGGTCAAGTGGTGCCTTAGAAAGGAGGATACAGATGGATGGAAGATATTTTTGCACAGTCAGGGATGGAGCTGGATTCTGGACTGTTGGGCCTTTCTGCTCCCACACTTCATGTACAGTCTTATATTGCACCTTCGTAATCTGGTGCAGACCCCAAACTTGTCTTTTCAGTATTTCTACACAGGTCACAGCTTTAGTAACTGCTCGACCATGGGCAGTGAATACAATCTGCCCTGCAGTCTCTGACCCCATGTAGCCCAACGCATAACCAATAAGATTGCGGATCTTGCTACCCTCTTTCACTTTCATCTGTACTACATCTGGGCAAATGTTCTTGAAAGGAAGAGACTTTCCATTATCTTCATCCAAGGTTTTGACCCGTCTAAAGTTTTCCATTTTGGCACAACTTGGAGGAATTATCTGTGCAGTCAAGATAAAAAAGAAGCTGATATCGCAGAGGTGGGCACCTTTTGGCAACTGATTATCTCAGCTGAAAAAAGAATGACAAGGGGTAAATACTGTTACTTTAATATCACATCAAGGTCTGCTGGCAATGATATGGCTAAAACAAGTTGTAATCAAGGGAACGTTTGGAATAAATGATGATTGTGCCTTTATATGATGAGTACTGAAGGTATGATTAACATCTGTGTTTACACCTACCATCATGCCTTGGATTTATTTTAAAAATAGAAGCTGTGCTAGCTTTCGTAATGTTACTCCTAAATTAAATTGTATCACCCTATATCCATCAGAAAGCTACTTCTATCAAAACAATCACAACTCACAAATGCACCAAAATATATTTGCAGCAATAATTATTCTGTATTTTTTACTCAATCAAATGCAAGAAAAAATGTAAAAAAGAATTTTATACCGGTTCAGTCACCACGTTTTCTAAATAGAGAGAAGCTCAAAAAGGATAATTAGGATTTTTTCTGAGCACCTGTGATCTTATGTGGTTTCCTAAAGCAAACCATATCAGCTATTTTGCTGCCTGTTGAAGTCCTTGTCACAGTATGTATGTTTGAATTGTCAGTGTCCACTGTGTTGAATGAAAATTAAGAAACTGAAAAGCCTCGATCAGAAGACACCATCTCTGAAGTGATTGCCATATTGGGGCCATACTCTATTAGCTACTTGCAAATACCTTGAACTAATACATTTGGCTTTGGGTGTTTTTTTTAAATAAATGCTTATATGCATTCTATTGACTTAAGAATTAATTAGTGCCAATAAGTAATTTGACGAATATGTAGCAATATTAAGAGTGATTTTAAGTGTGTATAAATTTATGAATTTGGCAATAGAATAGGAGTTCAGATTTAACTAATTAGAAGTACCTTGATGCATGATCACTGAATCTGGTTTACTAAGCAGTGCTTAAAATGGACCATTCTAGTTTCCTAGCAAAGATCCAGTGTGTGAAGCTACCTTATAAGCAAATAATGCCAACGCATTGGGCCTTTCTGTTGTGCTCTATGCTATATGGCATGTATGGTTTGCATATACGCCTGGCTAAGAGGAAAATAATTATACTAATGATATAGTAAAATAGCTGTGGAATGATCAACTAATGGTTAAAAGAAAATGCAACAGATAATAATTATATAATGACATGCTTGATAGGAAAATAGTTTATTTCTTTTGTCTTGTTCTAAATGATTTATCTTTTAATTTATGAAAGATCTGTTACTTTTGTTGGTAGAAAGGTAAATGGAACATTACCTTACCCTTTCCACCAGAAACTTAAAGCTTGAGCCTTAAGATTATTATTTTGCAAAAACCACAACCTCACGTGTTAGATCATTGTTTAGTGACTCTGGTCCTAAATGAGCTCTATTCCCAATTTGCTACTAAATGACCAGCCAATATTTGTTACATGTTCTGACTAGACTGAGTCCATCCTTCTAATCTGCCTTAGTTCATAAAATAAAGGTTATGCCCATGTACCTGTGTGGGTTGTTCAATTCCTCCTGACTCAGTAGCACTTGTCCCGTCCAGTGAAGTCCTGCTTGTCTTATTTAATAAGACTTCTCCTCCAGGATATGTCCACATGTCCATGCCCTCTCATCCATTACTAACAGACCCACAAGACCCATATCCCCTCTTGCTCCAGACTTGCAGTTTTCTGGTTCCTGCAGTGTGAGCTGTGTGACTTGTGTGCCTGTGTGTGAATATGAGCAGAGCCTCCGCTGCTGCTTCTTCTGCCACTCACCGACACAGACCCTCCTCCTCAGCACCCTTCTGCTTGTCTGCACATCACTGGGTGTGAGGGGGGAGAGCTCTTACTGCAATTCAACCACTTTACTACTGGAGGAGACTGAAGAACATTATCCATAATTACACCTCTAGTCTCTGAATGCCCAGAGCTTTGCTTTATAATCATCTTGTCATGTTTTTTTACTTTCTCACTTTTCTTGCAGCTTCTCCATCTGTCTCTTGCATGGGCTCAGTCTTATATCATTCCATTTGCTTGGTCGTCAAAGCTTCTCTCTCCTAACTTGTAATTCTGAACAATCATCTCCTTTACTTTAACCCAAACCTCTGTTCCTCTTCACCTTACCCTTGTTATGCACATAAGCACACTGCACACACATTCTATATTCACATAAACACAAACATTCTTACTTGTCTCACTCTCTGTACAGTAGATTCCCCATTTTTCTGTGATTTTCAATGGTTTCGAAACAACACCCAACCCCCCCCCCCCCCCGATTGTATACTCATCTGTACCACAAAATAGCATATGGGTGAGTGAAAGACGCCTACTGGCCACTTGTTAAAGTATCAAAGAGAAACACAAAGCCACATCCACGCCCGCAACACGATCGCAGACGGACGAATGTCTGCAGTTTTGTCGCCGGCTCCCGTTTGTCTCTGATTGCAATGCTATTCAATTGCTCAAGGCCGCAAGTTACTGTCCCAAAGCCGAAACCGTAAACCATGCACTGGTTTGTAGCAATTCAAAGCGGGAGCATGATCAATTAAGCAAGCCTGTAACCACCCATTTCAAATCAGTCAATAGAAAATTATACTGTCATTATTACGGCAGTAAAACATGGAGGTTACTTGTCAATCAATTAGGTTCGGGGGTCCGATATGCGATCGGACTTGCAAAGACACAAAATAAAGAATTATGAAAATGAATGCCAATACAGTTCTAGTCCATATGGGTGACCTGATACGTATTAACTCATTGATACCTGAGATCGATTTAACCCCGAAATGAAAAATAAAATTAAATTACATTTCCTGCTGATTTGCTAGCTTGAGACTGTTGTGCAATTAATTCTAATGTCTATCCTCGCTTTCCGCGTTATTTACAGTGCAGTATTGTTTTTTTTATTTGCATTTACAGTGCCCTTGCGAATCCTCTCTAGCACTCGTAGGATTTTCTCCTTTTGCCATTTACAGGTGTGAAAACATTTGCAGGCTTGGGGAAATTGAGCGATTGAGTAGCGTTTTGCGATTTTAGCTGCCGTAACTCTTGCAAAAGTAAAAGATCAAAGGCTTCTGGAGGCTGTAGCTTTAACCATTGCAATATTTTCAAGGCTGTATCTCGTAACCTGTTTGGAGTCTGCAAAAAGATGCCAATTGAATAGCAAATAAACTTCTTACTTCACTTACGGGCCATCAGATCACTTAACTGAATATGGCTCACAGTCCATACAGACAAAATAGGAACAATTATAATTACCAAAGGTGTTATTCTGTAAAAATATATGGTATGACAGGTCTACCACACCACTATTCACTGTACCATTCACTGCCATCAAAAGACTCATAACATAACCAGCAACTATTTAGTGTGTTGTGTCTAATTACAAAAGATATTGGATTATTCCGCATTGTAGCATTCATTCATCTAAAATCATAATGGAGTAAAATAATCAGTGCTTCAGTATTCAGAGGTACATTTCTTGCCTTCTGTTTTCAGGGTTCAATTAAATATGTGCTGCATGCTTCATACTAGTCAGGTGCGCAATAGGTTTTAAGAGGTGGAAACCCATTCAGATTTATGACCCCTCTTCATTCCGTAGTTACATATACTCTTTTTCCCTTGCTATGCTCCTATTCTAAGATTACAACACGTTTTTATGTATAAACACTGTGTGCCATAACATGTGAAGCATACTTACAGAATATAACTATATATACATTTTTCTCTCCATAAACAGACAATATTGCATTACACTTCATCTTCATCATAAGCCTGGACCTGGTTTGCCTCGGCCAAACATCTTCTGATGGGCTACTCCATATTACTTTTCCATCTCCCTCTTCCTGCCTTTGCATCCTTAGTGAACAAGCTTAGTAATCTTTTATTCAACCCACTGGACTATTCTAAGAGCAAGTAATAAAACGATATTTTATAGATCACCTGTTATGTTTAGTAGACATTTTGGTCCATTAAACAAGTCCAATATACATATTCCAGTATTATATGACACACTTCCATATAATAAAGTTACCTGTCACCTGACTACTACTATTAAAACACCACTCTAATGGTCTTCTAAATCGCTCTCTAGAGAATTGTTGGAGCTTAATTAGTAAAAAAGACGCTTGATTAAATGATGTATTTAAACCATTTATATTTTAATAGCCCCCTGACTGTATAAGCTCAGGTTCTCTTCACCCCCTGAATAATATTTTCAAGGTTTAGAGTTTCTATATATAGAGAAGTGCCAAATTGAAATCCACTTTCTGAAACACTTTAGTGGCAGGGAGCAGTGAAGCATACATGCACACTTTCCATTCACCACCAACTATCATACTTCAGTTGTTGTATGCCAATTTTATAGCACACAGTTGGACGCTTTACTCCACCCGCTACTTAATTTAGGGGGTAGGGAGAACAGAAGCTTATATGGACATAGGGGACAATTAAAAATAATAATACAATAATAGTAATTAATTAATAATTGTGCAGATGACACTCAAATGTACCTCTCATCACCAGATCTATCACCCTCTCTTCTAGCACATATTGCCAACTTCCTCTCAAGTATAACCCCCTGGATGTCTGCCTGTCAACTCAAACTCAACAATTCAGTTCTTGATCTTCATACCCTCTCCTCAAATATCCTTCTCATTGTTAACAGTGCTGTATTCACTCCCACCTCTCAGGTCCATTGTCTTGAAGTTCTATTGTACACTTCCCTCTCTTTCATTCCTCATGTACAATCAGTAACCAAATCATGTCATCCTCAAATAAAAACATCTCCAAAATATGTCACTATCTTACACAAGACACAATTGAAATTTTAATCCATTCTCTCATCATATCTCGCCTCGACTACTGCAACTCTCCCCTTGCTGGCCTCTCCATCACCATTCTGTCTCCAATCAAATCCATAATGAATGCCTCCGCTTGACTCATCTACCATACTCAATACTTAGTGTCTGCAGCACCTCTGTCAGTCACTCCACTGGCTTCCCATAGGCTCCGGAATAAAATGCAATATCCTAATTGTAACACATAAAGACCTTAACAACAGTACATCCCCTTATATCTCTGCCCTTGTCTCAGAATACCTCCCTCTTCTCTTCGCTAATAACTTTTTTGTTTCCTTGTCTCTAGTCACGTCCTCACTTCCATCTTTAAGATGTTTCTGAGGCTGCACTTACTCAACGCCTCTTTCCTCCAGACTATCTTCCTGCCCCAAAAACTCACTAAAAACACATCTGTTCAAAGAAGCTTTTAAGTTCTTCAGAGTAGGTACCCCAACTGTGTTGCACCAAGCTGTCTGCTAACCCATTTGCATCATATTTTTATTTGGTTGTACCAGTATTTTTAATTATATATATATATAACTTTGTAATTTGATAATTGTACCCAATACCCATCGTACTTCATTTTACTTTGTAAATAGTATGAGAGTTATACAAAGACAAACCTTTAAAATGAAAAGCACTGGAGAAAGCTAGTGATTGTTATCTTGTATGCTCCTTCTTTATACGACACAAAATACATTTGTCAATCATTATTGCTTGACCTGAGAAAGAGAGGAGAAATCTAGGAAGTGTGACCCAAATAATGAAGTATAACTCTGCCATGCTATCTTTGTGTCTCACACTGCAATGTGTTTGTAGTACAGATGTGCTGCATTTCAGCACTTCTAAATACATGGTGGCGCATGATGTTATCTGCAGGGCTTAAATGCAAGATTGTATACTAAGAAACAGTTGCTGGTAGTTTTATTACACACCAGAAGCTGATTTTATGTTTAAAGGCTTCTTTACAGCAGGATATTAACTGAAATCCAGTGAGAGTGCCTCATCTTGCCAGGAGAAATGATAGCATGAGGCTTTGCTCTCAAGCAGTTAAATGAGTTTCCCCCATTACATTTGCCCTGCTTGGTGGCCCCCAAAATAATTAAAATAATAGATGTATTCATTGTATTTTTTAAAAAAAACTGTGCCAGACAGACCATTATTACCAGGGGGCTTTAATAACTGGATGCTCTGGGACCTAGAACCAACAGCGAATCATAACACTTTTATTTGTTGAACTTATTTTGTTACCCATGTTGGTGGGGAAACCATTTTGCAGAATTTTAAGATTTGTTTTCCATTAATCTTGTTTGTTCCAAATTCTTCCCAATTGTATTGAGACTATTGGTGATCTTTTTGTTATAGCATTTGTGTTTTGTTTTTGGCAATTTGTATTATGGGACTGACAACAGGTATTCCAACCTTGGTTGGGCCAAACGATTTTAAGAACTTGTATTATTTACTGTTAATCAGCCTTAGCTTGTATGGGGGAGACTATTGATTACAGCAACCTATGTCGATCTAGAGGATATTAGATCTAATGGCTTTGGAATAGGGAAAGGATCCACATGTCCTAAATAAGAAGTAGATATTCCATGATTAGCTAGTCACTGGGTGGAAGTAATATTGTCAAACACATTTTAGGGATTTAAGTTGCCTGGAATAATTAAAAGGCTAACCTGATCAATAATTAAGACAATGCTTTAGGTAGATAACATGGACATGTCAGATGGGCCTTTTTGGTGTGTATATGACATCAAATATATGTTTCTATGACACTTGGTGGCCTCCTAACTGGCAAATGTCAAAAGTGGGTCCACAAGTTATGTGTTCCAAGTAGGACTCACAAAGGGCTTAAAGACATATCCGGAGCCCTTTAAATGCACATATACACACACTACTGTATTTAAAAAAAAGGGAAAGTGATGTTAGGACTTAGAATTAATAGCACAACATTCTCAAGCTCGCAAATTGGCAATAAAAAATACTTTATTTCATGTTTAGTTTACGTGTAATATCAATCCCGGCAATCAATGTGTTAATACATATAATGGAACTTGCATGTAATAGAATATCATTTTTACGGCTTTATTAATTTTGCACTATGTCAGGAATGTGGGTCCGATCGTAACTCGTAATTGAAGCCAGTAGGACTTTGAA
Source organism: Discoglossus pictus (assembly GCA_027410445.1). NCBI lineage: Eukaryota > Metazoa > Chordata > Amphibia > Anura > Alytidae > Discoglossus > Discoglossus pictus. The sequence continues at coordinate 227,423,593 of CM050167.1, forward strand.
ATCCTACCTCCATTTTTTATTGACGTAATGATGATGATCTGTGTTTCCATTGGCTGTGTCTAACTTAGCTTAACTGATCATGTTCAAGCTTGCAAATGCTACATACTCTGGCATGGTTTACGAATTTCGCTATCGCCCCCTAACTTGCGGTCTTGCCAAATTGAATAGTGCCGTAAATAGAGTGTGCTGCGGGCCCACAGACATGCAGCCTACGTCCCATAAGTTACGGCCTCTGAATTGAATAAGGCTCCATGATGCCTGCTAGCATGTCCAGACTAGTGGTGTAGGGGGTTTGTGAAGTCAATTTGTGGAAACCCAGTAGCAGAGAGATCTGAAAGCAATGTTGCAAAACAAGAATCATATAGCAAACAGTGCAAGAATTGAGGCAGACAGCGATCAGAGAATAACCATAAAGAGTCCAATCGTCTGGAATCCAAAAGCAATTGAGTAAATCAGGCAGAAAAGAGACCTCAGAATATGCAGCCGAGTGCTAAGAAGAACATATCTTGATCCTCAGCATGCACAGTCTATAACTCACTGGGCTGCAAACACACTGCCTCAGGTTCAAGTCCAGAGGCATCTCTGACAGGGATATCTGTCTGTCAGGTTACAGGTTATAACCAGTAGAAGACTCAGCTCTGGTCTACCTGTCCCTGTTTCATCACAGGAACAAATTAAGTAGGTTTGGCAACAACTAATTGTACCGTAAGAATTATTTCCTGCATGTTTAAATAAAAAAATGCTTTAGTACATTATCTCACTGCCAAAGCTGAGACGAACAAATCTTGTTTAATAAAAAAACATTACTGCATGTCTCATTCTCATACTTTCAGTTGTCCAAAGAGAGACACATATTTTTGAAGCCAGACACAATATTTGATAGTGATATTGGTAGTCACTAATAATGACAAGAGCTTGAGAATCATGCCCACATAGTAATATTGTATGTGCACAGTGCTCTACTATAAAACACTCTTTGAGGGCTGTGTAAAAACTGGGAAAGAGGGATTGTATATGGTTACAGTGGAGGGATTTGTACCTAAACATAAAATGTGGGCTGAGAAAGGGATTGTCTCTTAAAATGAACTGTCCATTGTAAATAGGGATCATTGGGAGCTATTATAAATAGTCAATTTTCAGTAGCCACTATATGAGACTGACAGATAAAAAATATGACTTTATTCATTTTTATTTTTTTCAAAAGTGTTTTATTAGGTAACCAAATAAACAGGAAAATGACATAAGAGCCAAGTAACAAGTTTGGCACTATTGAGGTACAGTCTTACCAGGTTAAGGGGAAAAGGAAAAAAGGTTAACATTACATTGCATCATAGGAAAATACCATTTAGTAGTCAAAATAAAAATAAACAAAAAGATCTATGCCCACTTGGAACCAGGTTACCTAAAGTTTTCCATTTTTCTAGATTACCATAAAACAGATTAATGGGCTCATTGTAGCAAAACAAACATCCAGAGCCTAAGTAAAAAAAAACAAAAAAACTAAACAAACTATATTATATAGACTCTAAAGGAGTTGACAAATTTCAATAATAAAAAAACAACAAAAAAAACACTGTTGAATACACAACAAATTTAAATTCAAAAACAGATTTTTGTCCCCAAAGTGTTTAAGTATAAATCCTGTAGGTTACCAGCTCGGATCCATCACCCGTCCCGCCTCCAAATATGACTTTATTTTGATGGCCACCTGTCTTGGGAACTGAAACTGCTTTTCAAAACTTCTGTAAAGCTCACCCCGAGCAAGGCCTGTCATGGAATAAGTATAATACATTTACCCTATTTCAGAGCTGCAGTCCAGAGTACATTGCGATGTTTCTAATTATTTGGATTGTGGAGATCATTGGTAGCCAACTAGTGTCCTGAGCACAGTGTGAGGCCCTTTGAGACTTTACATGTGACCCATCCTCTTCTTAGAAGTAGGGAAGCATATCTTATGGACATTTTCTGTCTCTATAACCTGCAAAACACTCTCTTTTGCCCTACAGGGTATGTCTTACAATGGTATAACAAATTCTCCTCCCCTTTGTCTCTACCCTCTCCACCATCTCTCCTTCCACTAAAATATAATAATTATACCCTGCTAACGTAGTTAGTTTGTTGCATACGTCACAAACCTTATTTTCGGCCTAAACTACAAAAGTCCATTGAAACCCTAAGTTGCCTTCTTTCGACATTGTCCAAATGCAGTAAAAATCTGCTCCATATCTCTCATATTGCCTCCACCAGTCCGACCCTTCTTTCTGTAACTCAAGGACATCCGCCTCTTATTACGCCTGCTGTATCAGCATAGCTATCTGATGCAGCCCAGTGATCCTGCCAATCCCAGACTAGGACAAAACAATTTATAATAGTATCAAAACTCCTCCAGGCTTTGTGGCATGCCGTGTCTTTGGGATCTCCTGTAAGTTTTCTTTTTTTTTCAGCAAGGACATATTAAGGGCTGAGAACAAAAGAACAAAATAAGAGGGAATGACTGAAGTTGGAAAGTGGCAGTGCAGTGATAATGGGTGGTGATTTTTTGGGCGTATTTTACATCAGAGTTATAAGAAATGTATATACCCAGGGTATGTAAAATGCTCATTTATCTATATCATGTGTGTTTATCAATTAAAAAGACAAACACTGGGATGGACAGAGCACACTGGGATAAAATGGTAGTTTGTGAAGCTATAGAAATGCTACTTGCATCACTGAAAATCAAGAGTGGAAATTCAATGCTCACTCAATGCTCATATTCTTTGAGCTAGTAAATCCATTATTTTGGCCTGGGAGGCACCCTCTGATCTTTCTTAAATATTCTCTTTTCTCTCATACCTTCAAACACTCACACACACTCATGTAACACAAAGAGTAATGCAAATGTCCTTCTTTGGTCAGTAGACGTCTTTTAAGATAAGCTATATGGACATTATTCAGAACTATTCTTATCATGCCACTGAATGACTAATTTGGTTAATGGTATATATTATCTCCATTAAATAATATACCCTTCTGATGCTCATCAAGCTATAACCGTAGCCAGAGTACACTCCACCATCAGCCCCTGCACTAAGAAGCTATCAAATCTGGGGTTAGGTTTATTTGTTACTGCCTGATTCCAGGACCAGAGGATAGATGACAGGCACTGACATTATTGGGACATTAATTAACATTTGTTAATATTTAACATTTGTTAATATTTGCAAGAACTAAAGGTTGATACTGTGTCGTAGTTGACCCCCAAAATCTCTATACAAGATTTATTGCAATAAGAAATGATAAGGATTGATGAAACCTGTACAGTGATCTCTTTTATATACAGGGAATTAATTTACTACTGCTTACTGTCTGTAACACATTAAAGTAAGTGAACTTTATATGAAAGACTTCCTGTAGTGTATAGTGTAGTGCTTTATCAAACAGACACCATGACACAATCAGCCTTATTAAATTGCGATATATAAGCACACAGCATATTTATTTTACAGAAGTTTTTAGTTAGTGAACTTCTATCCAAAAGCAAGGTCTTCACTAACTAAAAACTTCTGTAAAGAAAATATGCTATGTGCTTATATAGAGCCCTATTCAATTGGCCGAATCACAATTTAATAAGGCTGAATGTATCAGATTCAATTTCAGAAACAAACTGTCAGCCCTATTAAATAATCTTAACGTGTAAATCTGTAGCCCACAAGATTTACAGCTATTAAATTAGACCCACATTGCAACCCATCAACGACTTGCGGGGTAGGGCTGGGAACGGGGTACGGGACATGGAAATTTGAACTGTGCGGCAGCAAATTCTTTGATGTGTCAAGCCCGTAACTGTTACGTTTCCAATCATGCTATTAAATTGCAACAAATTCACTGGCGTTTAAGCCCGTAACCCGCAAATGGAGCCAAGAAGCCAACGGGTGCTAGAGGGGACCCTCTAGAGGGATGACGTCCAATCCGTAGCACTTTAAAAGCAAATATATACACACTACTGTACTTATATGAAAAGGGAAAGTGATGTTATGCATTAAAATAAATAGCACAACATTCTGAAGCTCGCAAATCTGTAATAAAAAATACTTTATTTCATGTTTAAATTCTGTATTATATCGATCCCGGCAATCAATATGTTAATACATATAATGGAACTCGCATGCAATAGAATATCATATTTTATGGCTTTATCAATATTGCAGTATATCTGGAATGTGGATCCGATCGTAACTCGTAATTGAAGGGTTTGCGTCTCAAGCCCGTAACTCGCAGCCTGTTCTAATTTAGTAGCTATGTAACACAGCCAAATTTCAAGCCCGCAGCCCTTGTGGGCTTCCCGCTGCCGCTACAGGCTCCTAATTCAATAGGGCTGTGTGAGTCACACATAGACATTTTAATACCACTCTGGGTTTGATGTTCAGATCTGACATTTGTATGCGTATTTCTTATGCACAAACACAGTGTCACTGGGGTCCACATATATTAAAATCTGTAAAGGCATTGAATGTAACACTCAAATATATAGTATGTGAGGCAGTTACATGCTTACATTTGATTATTCTCTTGTTCCTCTTCTTAGCCTGGAGGGTTTTATTTAGCTGTTTGTTGTCTTTTTGTTCCAAGTGACTTAATCACAGCTGTTGTAATGTACATCTGTTGTACCCAGGGGCATGAAAAGCCAAACAGAATCACAAGGGACATGAGAATAGTATGAGGTCTGTAGATATTTTCCATCCAACTACAAAAAATGCTCACATAATTTTGTGAATCAGTGCAATGTGCTGCAGGAACACAAAATCTGCTTCCCTAGATGGCAATGTGCCCTTTACTTTAAGCAGAGCCAGGGTGCATTGGGACCAAGCCTTGGTACATTTTATGAGCCAATATGGTACCAAGGAAACCATTACTGTTTCCTTACTGTGATTATGTTAGATTTCTTTGGCTGGCTGGCTGTCTCTTAACCCTGTAATTTAACCTCTACTCCCCAACACCTGCTTTCACTATTTTTTATGCCCCCTAATGGTCTCTCTTTTAGTTGCGGTTTTCTAGCCATCCTGCTTTCTCATAACAACTACTTACCTTACCTTTCATATAACCTCTGCTTTGTTGGCATTTTCTGTTTCTAATAACTAAGCAGTGGCACAGTTTATACTTGTATTATTCACAATGAGAGTTTGGGATGGACAGCATCACACCTGCCGACCTAACCTAAGCAAGCCAGTGTCCCAATAAAGCTACATAGCCAGGTTTAGTTAGAAGGGGAGGTGGCTGCAGTGGAGATTGAGGTGTATCCATGAGCTGGGGGCAATATTTCTGCTACTTTTGCTTAGACGTGTTGCTACTTGGGTTATTTCCTCCTCACAGTAATGGTCCAACACACTTGCCCGGCTAAACAGCACCATAAAATAACCTAAAATATCTAATTATTATATCAACTAAGCTAGTTTATATTCAACACAGCTGTTTTACTATACCGACCAATTAAATGTTAACTTTGCTCTAAATTAATAATATTTTAATTATATACAGTGCCTTGCAAAATTATTCACCCCCTTGACTTTTTACCTATTTTGTTACATTACAGCCTTAAGTTCAATGTTTTGTTAAGCTGAATTTTATGTGATGGAACAGAACACAATAGTCTAAGTTGGTGAAGTGAAATGAGAAAAAAATATACATGAAACTATTTTTTAGAAATAGAAAACAGAAAATTGGCATGTGCGTAGGTATTCACCCCCTTTGTTATGGAGCCCACAAAAAGCTCTGGTGCAACCAATTACCTTCAGAAGTCACATAATTAGTGAAATGATGTCCACCTATGTGCAATCTAAGTCTCACATGATCTGTCATTACATAAACACACCTTTTTTGAAAGGCCCCAGAGGCTGCAACACCTAAGCAAGAGGCACCACTAACCAACACTGCCATGAAGACCAAGGAACTCTCCAAGCAAGTAAGGGACAGTGTTGTTGAGAAGTACAAGTCAGGGTTAGGTTATAAAGAAATATCCAAATCTTTGATCATCCCCAGGAGCACCATCAAATCTTTCATAACCAAATAGAAGGTAACCCTAGAGGATCTGCAGAGTTCCACAGCAGAGACTGGAGTATCTGTACATAGGACGACAATAACCTGTATGCGCCATATAGTTGGGCTTTATGGCAGAGTGGCCAGAAGAAAGCCATTACTTTTAGCAAAAAACAAAATGGCACATTTTGAGTTTGCGAAAAGGCATGTGGGAGACTCTCAAAATGTATGGAGGAAGGTGCTCTGGTCTGATGAGACTAAAATTGAACTTTTCGGCCATCAAAGAAAACGCTATGTCTGGCGCAAACCCAAAACATCACATCACCCAAAGAACACTATTCCCACAGTGAAACATGGTGGTGGCAGCATCATGCTGTGGGGATGTTTTTCAGCAGCCAGGACTGGGAAACTGGTCAGAGTTGAGGGAAAGATGGATGGTGCTAAATACATGGATATTCTTGAGCAAAACCTGTGCGTGATTTGAGGCTAGGATGGAGGTTCACCTTCCAGCAGGACAATGACCCCAAATACACGACTAAAGCAACACTTGAGTGGTCTAAGGGGAAACATGTAAATGTGTTGGACTGGCATAGTCAAAGCCCAGACCTCAATCCAATAGAACATCTGTGGTCAGACTTAAAGATTGCTTTTCACAAGGACAAATTATCCAACTTGAAGGAGCTGGAGCAGTTTTACAAGGAGGAATGGGCAAAAATCCCAGTGGTAAGATGTGGCAAGCTCATAGATACTTATCCAAAGCGACTTGGAGCTGTGATTGCCGCAAAAGGTAGCTCTACAAAGTATTGACTTTAGGGGGGTGAACAGTTATGCATATTGACTTTTTCTGTTATTTTGTCCTATTTGTTATTTGCTTCATAATAAAAAACAAACAAAAACATCTTCAAAGTTGTGGGCATGTTCTGTAAATTAAATGATGCAAACCCTCAAACAATCCATGTTAATTCCAGGTTGTGAGGCAACAAAACAAGAAAAATGCCAAGGGGGATGAATATTTTTGCAAGGCACTGTAGCTATTTGCATGTTTCATCATTTATCATCATTTTAGAAAGTACATATTTATTTGTAGGACAGACAGTCCCTACCTCTCACAGTATATATCCCATATCCAGATGTATTAAATATATTGCTGTCAGTATTGATTCAGTATGAGGTGACTTGATCAGGTCTGACTGCTAGCATGACAGCTCAGCTGACACAAGCTTACCAGGTTCATTTCTGGCCTTCGACAGGGGAGGATTCCAGTGTGGGTACTAAAGGAATTCATCTTCAATCTGAAAACAGCATTTTTTGCATGTCAGCTTTCCTTTAATGGAACACAGCACATATATATTGAAATACAGATAACAATTGTGGATATGCACCAGTAGGCTCATCTAGTCTGCCCATTCCATTCTCTACCAAAAAAAGCTCAGCTCCTATTCAAATCCCAGCTATTTTTAATTACATTTTTTCTATTTTTCTCTTTGACTTCTGCTGGCAAAGTGTGTTGAATATACACCTGTAATAGTACTTCTTAAAGAGTGGTCCTCTAAGTATGTTTAAGTAAATTTGGATGTATTGCAGATCCAAGAACATTTATAAATAATTGTATTTAATATTAATTGTATTTACCCAGCATACAAAATATGGGTAAATAGCCATTGCATTCACAAATAACTCAAATGTTGCCCTTATTAAAAAGTCTCTAATGAAAGTCTAGTAAAATAAACAAATATGTATTTATATACTTAATTTGATCCAATCTTCCAGTTATTCCATAATATGGACTGTTGTTCACTTGCTAGTCTTTGTTTAATTCAACTGTTTAAGTGATCTTTTAAGTAGCGTAAAAAATATACAGTGTTTATGAGTAACTTGTATAATATCTCATATCTTAGCTTTTTCTCTTGTGTAAAACAATTACACACCTGAAATCTAGTATAAAAACATTAAGTAAAATCCACTTAAAAATTATAATATTTGCAGTAACTCTTCATTATATTGTATGCAATTAATATGCTGTTCTCTTTACCTTTAATCTTGGGGACATCTGATCCTTTTTTATGAGCTACATCTCTTTTTTAGACAAATTCACTAGGATAGAAAAATATTTCATTTCATGATAATGATGTCGTTTTTGTCTTAAATAGTTTGTCATTTTAATGGCTTGTTTGAGTATTGGTCATATAGTTAAGAATTTTTGTTGGCTTACTGTATTAGCCTTATCAGTTGAGTTGTATGTCATTATTTCTCCTCTGTACCTTCCTGCTATATAACAAATAGTTTTAGCAGTTTTTTCATAGGTATATTTTTCCCTCCAGAATGACATGTTCATCAAGGTTATGCAGGTCATCAATAGTTATGCAGGTCATTATTTAGATTTCTGTTTAAACTCACTATTGGTGCTGTTGGCTGATGTACTCATAATCAAATTAATTTCCTACCTCCATTTGTATCAGCAGTATCAGTGAAATTGTTAAACAGAAAATCATCTCTGTGCCTATCTTGGCCATGTTTGAATTGTTCAGTTACTTCTAGCACATGACACACAGTATGAAACCGTAATGATGTTTGATGCAATGTGTTATGATGCCTGCAAGTGATGTGCAACTTAACCCCACAGAGAGTTATGATTCATTTTTATTTCTCATGTTTGCTAAGATGTCAATCACTATTTGCTTTCCAAAGACATTCACAACATGATTTTTTACTGCTACATGCAAGGCATTATGATATGAGTCTGCTACTGCAGTATTCACACCCATGTCAACAATACGGTTTGCACAGCAAGCCAACTTCAATCATCCTGTGGAGAAATATGTTGTTTTGCTGGTCTGTGTTTATAATATTTACATATGATGAGACCATAAGAATGAGACACCGTACTAAACCTTACCAAAAATCAATTTCAGCATAGTAAGGGTTGTGGCTTAGCTTCTGCAATGGTCATCCATGGATTTTCAGCACCACTCTGTGGACCAGAGTAGTTCAGTTCATGACTAAAGCAGCCACAGGCAAAGAAACTTCCGCAGTGCGCCAACATTTTCTTAGTACTGATATAAGGCATCGTTTTTTTCTAGGTTTATCTTTGTGCTCCCTTCTCTTTGCTGTCTCGCTGTATTCTACAGTGCTATGTCTGCTGCCCCCCTTCTCTACTGCTTTTCCTCTTATCTCCACTCATCTCCCCTTCCCTTTAACCCATATGCCCCCCTTCCTCTTCTGCTTTTTTTTTTCTACAGGTCCATTTAATTCTCCCTTGCTTCTCTGCCTCCTCATCCCTTCCCTCATTCTCTCCACAGTTGTGCTTGTAATGGATTTCATTATTAGCATCTCTATTGCTAATTACCATCCAAAGCTATTCGTTAAGCTGTCAGTTTCTTAGCTCGAGGATAGCATAGAATGCTGTCAGAAAGGGCTTACCCACTTCACCGCACCAAGATTGCTTTTTTTTTATTATTTGTTCAGAAGAGCAATTTTGAACCCTTTCCTTTCTGGAATGGTTATATCTAAGTGGTTTGTATCTTGCACAGTGACAAAAGACATTGTACTTGCAGAATCCCTTTGTTAATTCATATTTTAATGGTTGTAGTTCTGTCTAAATGCATTGATAGCAAAGAGTGTTGTGAACAAAGAGTCCGCTGTGCAGTGATGTAGTTGTACTTGCTGCCTCAAACAAAGTTCTGCTCATGGAAAGATTAAATAATAGGAAGTAAGAGGAGCCAGACTACCTTACTATCACGATCGTCTCCAGACGTCAGAGCCAAGCTGAGGTCAGATTCTTACCTGTGTTAGTTGTAGTTGTTTTCTGCTCCGTCACTGGGGACAGCTGTATGTGGAGTTGCCTACACCCTTAATATCCTAGGCTTCCAAGAACTAGTTTTGTGATTTAAAATACCTGATCTCTTCCACCTGGAGTAGCTTTAACCTGTGCCACCAGACCTCCTGGTAACTACTGTCCACTCTCCCAGACTTCCTGTTCCAGCCCAGTTACCTGGGGCCTTTTTGCTACTGGACTCTTACTTGCCCATCCTCTGACTACCTGCTATTGGCACTTACTGGGAGTAGAGGTGGTTACAATCTGCAATGACATGTATGCATACTGTCTGTGCATTTGGGCCTTACATAGTCTGAAACTAAGACAAATGGTCTAAGCAACATGTAAGAATATGTGATGGGGACATAATATCTAGGGTGAGAGTGAAAATATGAAATATATGTTAATTGATCAGAACAAGAATATAAAAGTAAATCAAACCGTTACATGCGCAGTAATAGTAAAACACAAATAGCTAGACAAATGACCTGTATAGAGTCAGTTTGCGCAACTTAATAAATGCAGTTTTCTCTCCGAAGTCTGATCATTTAGAACTCTTAGATGAAATAGTTTGTCTCTCTGTGGAAATCTAATCAACACAGAAATGTCAGGTAATAAAAAATATCAAATATTAGCATTCTAATGAATGTACACTCTCATAAATCATTATTCGGATACACAGAAAACATTTTTATGTACCGGAAAAGTCCCTTCTATGCAATACTGAGCAAATTGCCACTTTAAGGAGATCTAGGCTTTCTGCTTAATGCCATATATTGGAAACTGAATTCACTGTTCTGTGATTTGCCTAACTTTGCCAATCTATAATTAAATCTTTCTTTGTGGCCTATTTCCTGTCCAAATAAGCTATCTTGTTAGTTGCATAGAACCTCCTGTTTACGTTCTTTCAGATTCTATTTTTGGATTGCTTTCTGCCCTGACCTTGGACTTGTTTTATGAATAATCTAAAACTCTGCCTGCCCTGTTTAAAATAACGGCAAAAAAATTTTAAGGCCTGGGAATGCCGTTTGCCACACAATGCGAGGCTCCCCCCCCCTCTAACTTGCGGGCCTTGCGATGAGCTCCTTCGGCGCTTATAGTGGGCCTCACAATGAGCGCATTTGGCGCTCATCGCGGGCCTCTCCCCCCTCTATTTTCCGGGCCGAAAGCGCTCATCACGAGCCCCTCAATGCACGGCTTCGCCGCTCATTGCAGGCATCAGCCAACCAGCAACTTTCGAGCCTTATCGCCTCTCTCCCTCTCGTCTCTCTTTGCCCCCTCTCCCTCCCCCTTGGTTTTTTCCTCCTTATCTTCCTCCCCTGTTTCTCTTTCGCCCACTTTCACACCCCTGTGTCTATTTCTCCCCACTCCCTCCCCTGTGTCTTTCTCCCATTTCTCTCTCCTCTGTGCTCCTGTTTGCATTTACGGGTGTAAAACCGTTTGCAGGTTTGCGAAATTGATCATTTTCTCCATGGTCAAAATGTGTTTCCGATTTACGGGCTTAAAAAAAAGTTACGGATTTACGGCCTTCGTTTTGTTCCTCGCTTAGCCATTTTCAGACCTCCCAAAAAACGCAAATTAAATATCAAATTAGCTTGCAACCACACTTACAGGCTCCCTGCCTCTCCCCCTGTACTGTGTGAGGTTGTAAGTACTTTTTTTGGAGCTCATACACAAGCCCATAACTTTTAACATAGAGTGACCGACAAATCGTAATAACGACAAATATATATATATATATATATATATAATAGACCTGCATAACGCAGGTTTCATAAAATAGGAAAATTGCTTTAATGCAATTGAATAAACCTAATTTTCTTGGTCACTTGATATTTTCAGTTTACTGACTGTTGTAATAATTCCCATCCATAGGCACATCAGAATTATACAGTTGGTAAATTTGTAAAAGAAATGTGCCGGAGGAGAATTTTGTTTTGTTTTATGTTCTCTCCTCTTCTACTGTTATCCTACTCAGTTCAATCCCCTTACCATTACATGCATCCCACTTTTCAACCTCCCTTGTTTAAATACTGAAAACCAAGATGTAATGCTATTGTGATATTAAATCATGTAACGTTCTAATATGTTCAGAGCGTAGATGATTGTGTACACACCACCTATATGTGCTGTGTTCATTTGTCTGTGTTTTAAACATTCTCACAAGAGAACACTTAGTGGTTGCAAGGAATAACTAGTGTTATGTTGGTATTACCCTCTCTTTCTTTTTATACGAAAAAAAGGGTGTAATTAAACCATTCATATGAACCAACAAAATGAGGATGGTTTCCTAAATACAATATCCCTCAGAAGACTTCCAAACATGAGGAAAATAAGTATTGTGTTGACATCGGGTTACGGGGTCCAAGCTGCGATTCATAGCAATTCGTAAAATCGCACGTTAATGACCTCCAAGCATTTGATCTTTCACTTTTGCAAGGCTAAAATCGCAAATCACTATTCAATTGCTCCGATTCCCCCTCACTAAACACTCCGTCAAGCCCGCAAATGGCAAAAATTTAACTACAAGTTACTGGTACCAAGGAGGTCTCGTAAAGGGCTTAAAGACATGTACGGAGCACTGTAAATGCATATATAAACACTCTAATGTATTTTTATTAAAATGTAAAGTTATGTTAGGTCTTAGAATTAATAGTGCGGGGGGCGGAGCTAGCGTCTGGAGCAGGAATACGCAGTGAGAAAGAGCTCCTGCTCCAGATTTCTTAAAGAGGCCCAAAAAGGGCCAAAAGTCCGGCCAGGGCAGGCCACAACCCACCCACAAGACCGGGGGGGAGCATAGGAGTCACCCCCGAACCCCCCGAGGCGCACCTCGAATGCCCGCCGGCATAGATAGCGCGGCCGCACTCCGGCAGGGCACAAAAGGGCTGAAGCCCAATCAGGGCTCCTCTACAGGAGGTCTCCAAGACCCGTGGACCGGGGGTACCGTCCGGGCCCCGCTGGATCCGGCATCAGGAGTGGTACAGTCGTGCCAGGAGGGATCCCAGAGCTGGGAGGCGGCCATCTTGCCTGCACACGAGGCGTCAGCGCTGCGGGAGGCCCAGACAGGGTGAGTGCCCCAAGAGAGGGCCAGGGGCTCCCCAGGGGGCGATCCCAGGCGACTGGCCAGGGCAGAGAGGCCTGAGAGGGCTGAGGAGGCAGCAGGAGAGAGGGGGAAAGAGCCCGCGAAACGGGAGGCCGCCATTTTGTTATCTGGGCCTGGTGGAAGGGCCTTGGTCAGCCCTGTATCTCCCTACAGCATCCCACACTGCTAAGGAGTGAAACACCAAGAGACACTGAGGCTGCTGAACTGGGGTCAGGCTGCTCAGGATAGGATCTGCCCTACAAGCCTGGCACAGCATGACCCTCTCCCTGATCCAGCTCATGTAAGTGACTCTGCATTTCTTTATTAAGCACATCACTGGTGCACGGCCATCTTTATTGCTCCTTCACATACAGACTTCTCCTGGTAGCATATATCTGACCAGAATAACAATGAGAAGGCTTCTACGCCAATTCTTCTTGCAGTGGCACAGACCACTATTTGCTGATATCCACGTACATACACCTGGAAAGACACAGCATCAGGAGTGAAAGTAGCCTGGAAACGCAGACCCCCACCCCATTTGTGCGGCATCAGTTACCCAGTATATATTGGCCATTGGCGCGAGGTTGTCACAGCGATTTAGGGCAATTCTGAAGTGACAGTGACACCTAGTAGTTGAACAATTCAAGACGCCAGGCAGGGGAGGACTGAAGAAAATGGGCACGCACGCTTCATAAAGAAGGAAAGTGCGGAAGGGATACTGGAGCTAGAGGCAATGGGGAGGCGACAAGCAGAGTAAGCTGAAATAATGAGATCCTATTCATGAGCGACAAGGAATACCATAGTACCCTAGCCTGAACTGCCGCAGCGCACATAATCGTCACAAACCCCATGCCAGGGGCGGTATCCTAGCAGCCCACACAAGCTAAAATAGCCAACACCAGGGAGATCCTCTATAACCAAGACGAACCCCCGGTGACCTGCGGGCCTTGAGCAGAAGCAGGACCGATGATGAAGAAAGGGAAGAAAAGCATAACCTCCAGGGGCATATCCGATCATTTCCCAGTAGCAACCACACTGAAAGAAAAAAGCAGGGGAGAGCTACCCAGAGCGGTCGGAAATGTCGGAAGCTGAGGGAGACCGGCCCAGTACAATCACAGATGTGGACTTCTCGGTGTCGGCAATGGCCAAATTCGAAGTGTTGCTGAAAACCCAGCTGGCGTTGGCCCTAAAGGAAGTGAGAGATTAGATCTGTGCGGTGGGACAGAGAACCCATGAGCTGGAACGAACAACTGACCAAATCATATCCGCTCAGGAGGAAGATAAGCTGGAGATAAGTGCTAATACTTCTCGCATTGAGGCTCTGGAAAGCAAGATAGAGGATCTAGAGAATAGATCCCGTAGACACAACGTACGTCTGAGAGGCGTCCCAACGAAAGTGGGTGACATCATGGCGTACCTTGAAGCAGTATTCTTTACCATCATTCCATCAAAAGGAAGAACTGCTGATAGAAAGGGCCCATAGGGCTCTGGGTGGCCCTAGCAACCCAGAAAAACCAAAAGACATTGTTGTGCGCTTTGTGAGACAAAGTTCCAGAGACTTGCTAATGGCTAAGGCAAGAAGGTTGCCCAAGATAGTGGGACCGGACGGTTCTTCTTTACAACTGTTTGCAGATCTTGCCCCAGCAACCTTAGCAAAAAGGAGAGAGATGAAACCAGCTCTGGAAATCTTAACTGCTAACAAAATCCAGTATAGATGGGGATTTCCATTTAGCATCCAATTTGAATGGAGGGAGCAATCACATAGAGCTTTTTCCCTGGCAAGCCTTCAAAAAAAGCTGGTGCATTTACAGCTGGTACCAGAAGGTACTAACCTGTTGGGTCAGCTACCCAGACCCAGAGAGAGGCCTTCCAGAGAATGGTCCGAGGTCTCCGTCAAAAAGAAACAAAGACACAACAACAGACTGGAGCAACGAGATCAGGGTAGTGGTACCAAGGAAGGGGAGCCACCATGTAATGATATAATGGACTGATAAGCTATTTAATAGTAGCAAGGACTAAAGGCCGTACTTATGGTCAATAATGTAGAGTCTTACTTTACTGTTTAGGACGAGTCAGAGTAATGGTCGGGGGGAAGCTGGGGTTTTGCTTAGCAACAAAGCGTATCAAGAACGAGGATCGAAGTTAGGATAATCAAAGCGGAAGCTTATATTGCTTGTTTGCCGCCCATAGTTTATTGGGGGAAGGTTTTTGTTTTGTTTTTCTTTTAGTAGATAAAACTGAGTAGTATAGTTGTCTACTATCAGGAAGTTCCTCACACTAGGGATCTTTAGTATGGTCAGACCATAGCCTGGTTAAGGCGACCATAAATCTAGGCCCCACAACTAAACCTCCATACAAGTGGAGACTGAACGAAAGAGTATTGACAATTCCGTCAGTTAAGGACAGAATAACCCAAGAATTAGAATTTTTCTTTGAGTCTAATGAAACACCGGAGATGGGGATTGGCTGGGTCTGGGTGGCGCACAAGGCATACATCAGGGGCATGTGTATAAAGGAAGCGGCCAAGTTTAGGAAAGAACAGAAAGCTTGAGAACAGAAACTTACGGAAGAGCTAGGCGTCCTAGAAAAGGGTAACCAACAAAAACCTAACAAGCAGACTAGGCGGGAAATTGAAAGAGTGAGAGTAGAATTGGATAAGATTTACTCAGAAAGGGCAGAAAAATTGCTTAGGAGAACCCATCATAAATTCTTCCTCCAAGCAAATAAACCTGATAGGATGCTGGCGAGAAAGTTAAGATCAAAACATATGCAATCAAGAATTCATTGTATAAAAGTAGGGGGCAGTGTAAGAACGGCTAATCCCACTAGGATACAGGAAATGTTTTTCCACTTTTATCAGAACCTCTAGTCGGCGGCCGGTAAGGAAACAGAAGGTAGCATAAGATCATGGCTAGACAGGTACGATTTACCAAGATTGGAGGAAACTGAGGTAGAAGCGCTAAACACCAAAATTTCACTTGAAGAAGTTAGGAAAGGAATACAAGCATTGAAGAGTGGTAAAGCCCCGGGTCCAGATGGGTTCTCCAACATGTATTATAAGATCTTCAAGGATCAGTTGGCACCCAGATTAGCCAAGTTGTATAACCATATCTTAGAGGGGCAGTCAATTCCCCCTGAAATGAATCTGGCCGAAATAACTCTTTTTCCTAAGGAAGGGAAGGACAACACAGAGGTTAAGAACTACAGGCCCATTTCATTGCTGAACGGGGATATTAAACTCTTGGCTAAGATTATGGCGGACAGAGTCTCAAAATTTCTTCCACGTATTATCCACAAAGACCAGGTAGGGTTTGTCCCCCATAGACAAGCTCGAGATAACATTAGAAAAGTAATTAATTTAATCCACCATGCCAATAATAACAAGATCCCGGCATGCCTATTGGCGTTAGACATTGAGAAGGCCTTTGATTCTTTGGAGTGGCCATACCTTGGGGAGGTCTTAAAGAAATTTGGTTTTACAGGAGGACCCTAAACTTAATTAATACATATTATAGAAACCCGGAAGCGCATCTGAAGCTCCCGGGCACACTGAATCAGGCCATCAAAATTGGAAGGGGTACGAGACAGGGGTGTCCCCTGTCCCCCTTACTCTTTGCCATCGCAATTGAACCATTAGCACAGGCAATTAGGATGAACTCAGGGATCAAGGGTCTGGTAATAGGGCAACAACACTATAAACTTAACCTGTTTGCAGACGATATGTTGTGCACAATAACAGAACCTGAACATTCCATTACTACCTTGATGGACACCCTCTCAGAGTTTGGTCGCAAATCAGGGCTCCTCATTAACGTCGGGAAAACAGAAGCATTGGCTATAAATCTGGATTCTCACACAAAATAATTAATATCAGACAAGTTCAAATTCCAATGGGCCAAGGACTACATTCAGTATCTAGGGATAAAAATCACGCCGCATACAAATTCCTTATATAGGTCTAACTATCCCCCGCTTTATAAAAGACTTAGTGAAGATATGCATAAATGGTCTAGCTATCCTATTTCATGGCTGGGAAGGATTAACTCCTTTAAGATGACAATTCTACTGAAGCTGTTGTATCTGTTTAGGACCCTGCCAATCCCCGTCAATCAGGTAGACTTGAAAGGGTTTCAAAGGAAAGTATCCCAATTTACATGGAAGGGCAAACCCCCCAGAATCAAAAAGGAGATAATGTACAAGCACAAGGATAGGAGTGGACTATCATTTCCAGACCTGAAGAAATACTATAGAGCTGCGCAATTATCGTTTATTCCCTTAATTCATTCAGGGGTTCACCAACCGCTATGGAAAACGCTAGAAGACCAGTGGCTAAACCCTTACACCTGGGACACCCTGGTCTGGTTGGATGGGGTGTCGGAGGGTGCGGGAAAGATTAAGCACCCGGTTATTGCCAATACGTTACAAGGATGGAAATGGGCCCTGAAACACACAAACCTTTTTAGACACCCATCCCCGATGCTCTCGGTATTTGGGCATCCACAGTCTCCAACAGGAATCAGCTCAGAAGCAAAATGGTGGTGGAAATCTAGGGGGCTAGATAGGCTAGTAGCTTGGCTAGGAACGGACATTCCAATAACATACGAATACTTGAGAGATCATCATAATATCCCTATTGATCAACATTTTAATTTCTGCAAAATCAGACATTTGGTCAATACTATAGGTAGAATGCAAGGCTCCCCTAAAAAAACATGGCTTTCGGGAATATGTCAAAAAGTTCCCCTGACTAAAGGAATCATAGGGGGTATATACGAAATTTATAATACACCTACAGAAGGGGTAAGGGATAAATACATAGAGGAATGGGAGAGGGACATAGGAGAACACTGGGAAACAGAGAAATGGGAGAAAGTTTGGAAAAATATTTATAAAGGTTCACTAAACCACACATTTCTAGAAACTGCCATTAAGGTCCTCCACAGAACTTACCTAACCCCTGTAAGAATGGCGAAGTGGAACAAATCAGGGGGGATATATTGTACAAGGGGCTGTCAGACTCCTGGCTCATTCATACACATGTGGTGGGAATGCCCTAAAGTTGCTCAGTTATGGACAGCTGTGACAGATCTTGCGGTTGACATTCTCAAAACCCCAGGAGGGGGCTCGTTAGATTCATGTTTATTGGGAATCCCAGACCCACGGCTATCCCCAACACAAAATAGGCTTCTACAATTCATGTACATGGCTACCAAGTCACATATCGCTAAACATTGGAAAACGGATACACTTGAGCTTCAGGCTATAAAAAACAAAATAAACTATCTAGCAGTAAACGAGCACATGACACATATTTTAGCAGATTCGGTCCAGAAATACAGAGACATATGGGAGCCATGGTTAGCATATGTGGGCTAGCAAGGTGGGAACACAGGTGGGTAAGGCGACAGAGAGAAGGAAAACAAAAGGAAAAAAAAAAAAAAAAAGAAAGGGAAAAACTAGGAGGAGGAGGAAACGTGAGAGGCGCTGGAGAGACCGGCGAGGAGCCATGAAGTTCAGAAAGGTAAAACGAATAGAAATTATAATACTTTTTTTTTAATATTGTATGAGAAAATACAGGTGACACTACAGTTTTGAATTTTGTTCAAGTTTAGGTGTGTAAGAATGAATAAAGGATATGGGGGATTGATATGTTGAATTAGGTTTCTGGGATCAAGAATAGATACCTTGTACATAGGAAGGTCATTTTTCAAGGGTAGTAAGAAGGGAAGGGCTATAGGCTTAGAAAACCAGGCTTAAACCTGAGTATGAGTATAAATAAAGACAAAAAACCCCTATTAGAGATTGTTTTTCTGTTTTTTGTTTTATTTTAGGATTTCACATTTGGTTAGTTTAGTTGGCGTGGGTAGGATTTATTTAAGTTAAATGCTATATGGAATGTCGCAGGTAGGGTAAATACAAAGAACACTAGAAGGGGCATTTGGGGATTAAGGTTCATATTGCTAAATGTAATAGGCCCCATTAAGCCTAGCCTGCGATCTATGGATTACTGAGTCGATAAATGAAAAGTTACAGAGAAAATAAATAAATAAATAAGTTATACCCATTTATGGTTAGTGTTGTATTACCAGAAAACGGAAAAGGAGGGGGGAGAGGTCACGTTGATTGCAGAGTCAGGTTACATATGTTTATAAAAATGGTTGTAGAAGGTTAATTCCTGACCTGTGAGTCATGGCTTACTGATATATTGTTTGTTTAATGTTTGAAGTGACCAATAAAAACTATTGATGAAAAAAAAAGAATTAATAGTGCAACATTCTCAAGATCACAAATCGGCCCAAAAAATACTTTATTTCATATTTAATTTCCGTGCTCTATCGATCCTGGCAATCAATGTGTTAATACATATAATGGGACTTGCATCTAATAGAATATCATATTTATGGCTTTATCAAAATTGCACTATATGTGGAATGTGGGTCCGATTGTAACTCATAATTCAAGCCCGTAGAACTTCAATGAAAAATGGAGGGTGAATTTCAGAGTCCTATGGACTTGAATTGCGAGTCACGATCAGACCCAAATTCCATTGGCTGTTTGTACCTGGGAGTTACGGTCTTGTGTCAGCGATCATGTTCAAGCCTGCAAATGCTACTTGCGATAGCATGGATTGCGATGTGCGATGTCGGGCCGGAACTTGCGGGCCTGTCCAATTAAATAGCACCATAAGTCGCGGCCGATCGAGTTGCGGCCTCTGAACTAAATGAGGCTCCAAGTTGTTTGATAGACTGGCACTGCTATTTTCCACATATTTGTGAGGTATATAATGAATGAACAACATTAGTATCTATGTAAGCAATGGAAGTATAAGTATTTTTTTGACAAAATCTTATCTTAGTAGACTCTATTTACAGTATGTTATAAACCGTTTTTTGCACATCCATTTAATTCTATTGATAAGTGCCATAATGATGTGGCAGCTATTTAGTAGAACTGATTAGAGATTGTATCTGTATTTAAGGTTCCTCACAGGTGTCTTTTGATGTTAAGTCAAAAAGAAAAATGAGTTACATTGTTTGTTTGTTTTTTACTTTCTAAGAACATTCTGTCTATTTATATGACAGGTTCTTCAATCTATAAATATGATTCTTCTGTGGTCCTTCAAGTTGTGACTTTGAGATGTCTGAAATCTCATCAGGAATCAGTATGTAAGGAGTACAGTGATTCCTTTCAGGCTCTGTGCTATCCAAACATTTTTCAAACCCATTGTGAATGACGTATTCAAAGATGACTGCAACATCATATAATTGAAATAACAAGACACAAGTTAAGAAGAGAACAAGCTTTGCATGGGTTTAAAAACATCCACATTTTCCTTTCTGGGATACACAATTTTTGCTGATGGTTTAGAAGTGGATGCAGCAAATGTTTCTGCAATGATAGATCCACAATTATCAGTAGTTCTGGTGGGTACTTAGCATTTTTTAAGGTTGACCACTATACTATATTCTTTAGTCATTCAGTTGCATCCAAATCTTTGTGAGTCCATGGACCACAGCACACCAGGTGCATCTCTTAGTCACTGACCCTCTGAGCTCCATCAAGTTCATGTTCATTGCTTCCGTGACCTCATCTATTCATCTTGGCCTCTGTCGTCCCCTTCTTCTTGTGCCTTCAATCTTTCCCAACATTAGAGTCCTTTCTAGGTAATCCTGCTGTCTCATAAAATGGCCAAAATATTTGAGCTTCATGATTATACCTTCTAGGGAACAGTTTGTCTTGATTTCCTGAAGTATTGATTTATTCAACTTCTTCTCCAACACCACAATTCAAAGGCATCAATTCTACGGTGCTCGGACTTCTTTATGGTCCAGCTCTCATATCTGTATGTTACTACTGGGAATACCATAGTTGGAACGATGCAGACCTTTGTTGATAGTTTAATATCTGTCCAAGCTTGCCATAGCTGTCCTCCCCAGAAGCAAATGTCTTTTAATTTCATGACTACAGTAACCATCTGCAGAGATCTTGGATCCAAGGAAAATAAAACCTGTCACTGCTTCTACCTCTTCCCCATCTGTTTGCAAGGAAGTGAGATTTCCGTCTTCGTCTTTTTAACGTTGAGCAGCAGGCCAACTTTTGCACTCTCTTCTTTTACCCTCATCAATAAGTCCTTTAGTTCCTCCTCACGTTTAGCCATCAGAGTGGTATCATCGGCATATCTGAGGTTGTTGATATTCCTTCCAGTAATATTGTTTACGGTTTTGGATTCATCCAGTTTAGCCTTATGCATGATGTTCTCTGCATATAAGTTGAATAAAAAAGGGTACAATATACAGCCTTGCCGCACTCCTTTTCCGATCTTGAACCATTCTGTTGTTCCCTGTTCGGTTCTGACCGTGGCTTCTTGGTCGACATACAGATTCTTTAGGAGGAGGATGAGATGATCTGTTACTCCCATCTCTTTAAGGACATGCCACAATTTGTTGTGATCCACACAGTCAAAGGCTTTAAAATAGTCTATGAAGCAGAAGTAAATGTTTTTTTTGAACTTTCTTGCTTTTGCTAATATCCAGTGGACATTGGCAATTTGATCTCTTGTGCCTCTTTCTCTGCAGAACCCGGCTTGCACATCTGTAGTTCCTGGTCCATATATTGCTGGAGTCGGGCTTGTGGAATCTTAAGCATTATCATGTGAAATTAGTGCAATTGTTCGATAATTGGAGCACTCTTTGGCACTGCCTTTTTATGGGGATTGAGATGCAGACTGACCTTTTCCAGTCTATTGGCCATTGTTGAGCTTTCCAAATGTGTTGGCATAAGGCAAGTAACACTTTCACAGCATCATCCTGTAGAATTTTGAATATTTCAAGTGGCATTCCATCATCTCCTGCAGCCTTATTATTATCAAGACATCCTAGGGCCCATCTCACTTCGCTCTCCAAGATGTCTGGCTCCAGCTCATTGGACAAACTATTGAGGTCATCACTGCTGTTGAGATCCTTCCAATATAGATCTTCAGAGTATTCCTGCCACTTCTTCTTTATCTGATCTTCTTCTGTTAAGTTCCTACCATTTATGAATTTTATCACGCCCACTTTGGCATGAAAGGTGCCTTTTAGGTTCCCAATTTTCTTGAAGAAATCTCTTGACTTTCCCATTCTGTTATCTTCTTCAATCTCTTTACATTGTTCATTGTAGAATGTCTCCTTGTCTCTTCTTGCTATTTACTGGAATTCTGCATTCAGTTGGACAAATCTTTTCCTATCTCCACTACCTTTCGCTTTCCTTCTTTCCTGGACTACTTTCAAAGCCTCATCAGATAGCCAGTTTGACTTCTTACTTTTTCTTACTTTTAGGGATATTCTTTGTTGCTGTTTCTTGGATAATGTTGCAAACTTCAGTCCAAAGTTCTTCAGGCATTCTATCTTCCATGTCTAGTCCCTTAAATCTATTTTTTACTTCCACTGCATATTCACAAGGGATATTATTTATTTCATATCTACTTGTTGGTCTGATGGTTTTCCCTCTTTTCTTCAGTTTCATTTTAAACGTTGCAATAAGAAGCTTATGGTCGGAGCTCCAGTCAGCTCCAGGTCTTGTTTTTGCTGACTGTATAGAGCTCCGCCATCTTTGGCTGCAAAGTATATAGTCAATCTGATTTCTATGTTGTCAATGTGTAGAGTCGTCTCGGAGGCTGTTGGAAGAGGGTGCTTTCTACGACCAGAGAATTATCTTGACAAAATTCTACTAATCTCTGACCTGCTTCATTTTGTACTCCAAGGCCAAATTTACCAGTTATTACAGATGTATTTCGGTTCCCTACTTTAGCATTCCAATCTCCTATGATGATAGTAACATAGTTTCTTGGTGTTATTTTTATATATTTATATATATATATATATATATATATATATATATATATATATATATATATATATATATAGAACTGGACAACTTCAGCCTCTTCAACATCTTTGGTTGGAGCATAGACTTGGATCACTGTGATATTAAATGGCTTGCCTTGAATTTGAATTGAAATCATTCTGTCACTGCTTTGGCCACTCTAGGGTGTCTACTCCTTTTCTTCTGCGGGATTCTTGGCCATAGTAGAACATCTGCTGCCTGTCTGATGTGAAATGACCCATTCCAGTCCATTTAAGTTCACCAGTTCCCAGGATATCAATGTTTAACCTTGTCATTTCATTCTTGACCACATCTAGTTTGCCTTGGTTCAGTTAGTGCTAACATTCCAGATTCCTATTCTGAATTGGTCTTTGCAGCAGTGGACTTTCCTTTCCCTTTCAGACACATCCGCAGCTGGATGCCCTTTCGGCTTTGGCACAACCACTTAATTAGATATGGTGTTACTTGTACTTGCCCTCTGCTCTTCCTTAGTAATGTGACCTGAGGGGGTCATCTTCCGGTGACATATCGTATTTCTCTGGTTGTGTCTGTCCATAAACTTTTCTTAGCAAAGATACTGGAGTGGGTTGCCAGTTCCTTCTCCAGTGGACTGTGATTTATCTGACCCTTCTGCCATAACCTGCCTATCTTGGCTGACCCTACATGGTATAGCTCACAGCTTCATCAAAGTACCCAAGCCCCTTAACCACGACAAGGTAGCGATCAGTATTATACTATACCTATTTAAACTGCAGAAAGTTCAATGGCCATTTCTGGTGAGAAAGCTCCTCTTAGGAGGAGCTTCTTTAGTAAAGTTCATCTTTTTTTAGAGCACCAACATTTTTTATGAAAGAAACTTGGGCTTCAATCCAGAGTGAAGAGGACCAGATCCTCTTCAGTCAAGTCGGATAGCCCTCCTCGTCCAGAGCAGAAGATTGAGGACCAGGGTGTTAATGATCATCGCTGGATGATCACAAGGCCTAGGTAAGTATAATTAATGTATTTTATTTTAAAGGTTATATTTTTTTAAATTTTATTATGATTTTATTATTTTAATTGTAATATTTTTTTATTTTCAATTGTAATTCTTTATTTTAATTGTAATATTTTATTATTTTTGGTAAGTTTACATACATAGTTACATAGTAATTGAAGTTGAAAAAAAGACTTTAGTTCATCAAGTTAAACCTTTTTAGATCTCTCTGATCTGCAATATGTGGATTAGTTGTTAATTGATCCAGAGGAAGGCCAACCGTAAAAAAACATTGCAAGATTGCAAATTGTCTCAAAAGGGGAAATATAATCCTCACTGACCCCAGATACTGGCAATCGGACTCCTCCCTGGATCAATACTCCCTCTCTAATTATCCAGAATAATCCTGAATGCCCTTTTTATTGAAAAATATATCCAACCCCTTTTTAAAGTTATCTATTGAACCCACTTTCACCGCCACCTTTGGTAGAGAATTCCACAGTTTAACCACCCTTATTGTGAAGAACCCTTTTCTTTCTTTAAGGTGGAATCTTTTTACTTCTAACCTCACACAATACCCTCTTGACAGTTGAAAACCTCTTGGCACAAAAAGTTAACTTGACAAAGCCTTATACTGACCCTGGATGTATTTATATCGGGTAATCATATCCCCACTTTTGCCTTTTTTCGAGAGAAAATACGTTTAATTTGGTTAGTCTTTTTTTCATAACTTAGCCCCTCCATTCCCCTTATTAGTTTTGTTGCCCTTCTCTGTACTTTTTTCAGTTTTAAAATGTTCTTTTTATGAAGTGGTGCCCAAAATTGTACTCCATATTCCAAATGAGGGCGTAATAGGTATTTTTATAGTGAGAGAATTATATTTGCTTCCCTGGCTTAATACATGACAATATTTTACTTGCCTTTGCAGCTGCTGCTTGGCATTGAGCACTGTTACCTAGGTGGTTGTCCACAAGTACTCCCAAATCCCTTTCAATATCTGATACACCTAGATTTGCTCCATTAAGATTATAAATTGCATGGCTATGTTTTCTTCCCAGGTGCATAACTTTATATTTATTCGTATTAAATCTCATCTGCCATTTAAGCAACCATTTCTCTAATTTCCCATTTATATAGCTTCCTTCTTGGCCTTCTTCCCATTAATATATTTTAAAAAAATGTTTTAGGGTTAGTCTTACTCTCCTTTGCAACTAACTTTTCATTTTCTATTTTAGCCAGTCTAATAGCCCATTTGCAATATATATATTTATTTATATTTATATAATCTAAATGCCTGTTTTTTACTCTTTATCTTGATCTTTAAATCATTGTTCAGCTA
This sequence comes from Discoglossus pictus, assembly GCA_027410445.1. Classification (NCBI taxonomy): domain Eukaryota; kingdom Metazoa; phylum Chordata; class Amphibia; order Anura; family Alytidae; genus Discoglossus; species Discoglossus pictus. The sequence continues at coordinate 227,448,683 of CM050167.1, forward strand.
CATGGGATGTGATTTACTTCTTCTAATGTTATTTCCACATGGTATATGGTGATAAGTATGTATATTTAGTAAGGATTTAAATGTTGTCCATTTATGTTCAGTATTTTTACCTGTCAGTTCTCTGTCCCAGTCTATACTGTGTATTGCTTCCCTTAGACTATTAAAATCTGCCCTTTTAAAATTGAGAGTTTGTGTTGGCCCCTTACAGTTTTTTTTTTAATGAAAGCTCAAATGAGAGTGTTTTGTGATCACTGTTTCCCAAAGGTTGCCCTATTTCAACATTTGATACCATATCAATATTATTGGTGATGGCTAAATCTATTAGGTTCTTTAATTTAGGGTTTTTTATTTTTTGTATTTTTTTTTTTTATGTATTATTTTATTTGGTGTGGCTAATTTTACTAGTGTAGTGTTTTGCTTTCCTTAGAGTGTCATGGGGATCCTGGTGGATGACATGTGTAAATTGAATTTACCATAGGGGTTTGTATAGACCCCCATTGCTGACAGGGGGTTCAATTAGTTTATCATGGGGATATATTTTTTTTAATTCAGTGGGTCCCTTAAGGACCCGTGCAGCATGGGGCTAATTATTTAAATACCACGGGGGTTCATCCGAGTCTTCCATGTCAAGGGTTAACTATTTAGGTGCTACAGAGGTCCTGGATGGATTACAGTAGCATCAGGGTTAATTGTAGGTACCATGGGGTCTAGTCGTGCCAAGGGTTAATGTATAGGTGTCACGGGGGTCCTTCAAGGACCCCCGTTGGATGTGGTTAACAGTTTAGTTGCCATGGGTCTCCATGGTTATGTAGATGGGGTGAGCAGAGAAGGGGATGAATGGAGAGGATCCCCAGGGATTATCATTAGTTTAGGTTTGTAGATCTCAGTAATTTACTGAGCACAGCCTTTCCAGCAAAGCCTTGGGTTTACAAGATGTCACTGTGCTCAGTAATATTACTGGTGTGGAGCTTTGAATAGCTGTCTAAGGTATGGGGAACAAAAAGCTCCCGCAGCAGATTTTATGGAGCAACGTTAATTGCATTTGCTCTAAAAGAATAGTATCTAGGGCCCCTTTTCAACTAACTAAGTCTGCGGACTTAAAATTTGCAACAGTTACAGAGCGATTCAATTGAACAAGCTCGCAGTCACGTAGCCGAAAGCCTAAACCGTAAAGCATGCACCCCTTAAGTAGCATTTCAGAGCATGATCATTTAAGCAAGGCCGTAACTACCAATTTAGAAACAGCCAATAGTAAATGAGACCGTCGTCATCACGTCAGTAAAACATGGAGGTTAGACCACAATCATTTAGCATTTAGAAGTCTGATATGCAATCAGACTTGCAATCTGGAAATTTACAAAATAATACAAATTAATAACAATACTGTTCTAGTCCATGTGGGTGGCCTGATATGTACGAACTCCTTGATTACCGAGATTAATATATTACAGAAATGAAACACACAAAAAAATGTTTTTGATTGCAGATATGCGAGCTTGAGACTGTTGTGCAATTAATTCTAATGTCTTTCATCGCTTTCCCTGTCTTTAAAGTGCAGTATTGATTTGTTTATTTGCATTTACAGTGCTACAATTAGCTGTTTAACCCCCTTACGAGTCCTATCTGGATTTTCTTCTATATTTGCAATTTACAGGTCTAAAAACATTTGCGGGCTTGGGGAATTGTAGAAATTAAATAGCGATTTGCGACGGTAACATTTACAGACTTGAAAGATCAAAGGCTTAGCTGGGTCGGAGTTATGATTTTAACAACTGCAGGGATTTTAAGCCAGTAACGCACAAACCGTTTGCGGGTAGCTAAAAGACTCCAATTGAATAGCAAATTATTTTACGGGCTACATTACGGGCTCCAGTAACTAACAATTGCTCAATTAAATAGGGGCCAAAGTGTCTCTATTCATCAAAACACACCAATCAATAACATAACACTCACTGGCCAGTGACCTATTAATTTTTAGTATTTGATTACCTAAAATCAAAGGAATCTTTAAACATTTCTATAAAAATTACGATATTTATCGGCATATAACACGCACCGGCGTATAACACGCACCTCATTTTAAGAAGGGAATTTCAGGATTTTTTTTTTTTTAAATAAAGAACTTTGAAGCAAAATCCTCAACCTCAACCTCCCTCCTCATCCTCAACCCCCTCCTCAACCCCCCTCCTTAACCTCCGTCCTCATCCTCAACCCCCTCTTCATCCTCAACCCCCCTCCTCATGCTCAACCCCCCTCCTCATCGTCAACCCCCTCCTCAACCTCCCTCTTCATCCTCCCTCCTCAACCCCCCCATCCTCAACCCCCTCCTCAACCCCCCAATCCTCATCCTCCTTCCTCAACCCCCCTATCCTCAACCCCCCTCCTCAACCTCAACCCCCCTATCCTCAACCCCCCTCCTCAACCTCCCTCCTCATCCTCAACCCCCCACCTCATCCTCAACCCCCCTCCTCATCCTCAACCTCCCTCCTCATCCTCAACCCCCTCCTCACCCTCAACCTCCCTCCTCATCCTCCCTCCTCAACCCCCCCATCCTCAACCCCCTCCTCAACCTCCCTCCTCAACCCCCCTATCCTCAACCCCCCTCCTCAACCTCCCTCCTCAAACCCCCTCCTCAACCCCCATCCTCAAACCCCCTCCTCAACCCCCATCCTCAAACTCTCTCAACCCCCCTCCTCAACCCCATCCATATCCTCCCTCCTCAACCTCAACCCCCCTATCCTCAACCCCCCTCCTCAACCTCAACCCCCCTCCTCAACCCCCCTCCACATTCTAAACCCCCCTCTTCATTCTAAACCCCCCTCCTCAACCTAAACCCCCCCCCTCCTCAACCTACACCCCCCTCCTCCTCAACCTAAACCCCCCTTACTTACCTGCTTCTGCTCCGGCCTCTGCTTCTTGACCCGGTGACGTCACATGTGCGTCCGCGCGCCACGTCGTTAGCATATACCGGGTGGCACCAGGTCAAGGAGCGGAGGCCGGAGCTGAAGCAGGTAAGTGAGGGGGAGGTATTTAGGGGGGTTTATGTTGTGGAGGGGAGTTTAGGTTCAGGAGGAGGGGGGTTTAGGTTGAGGAGGGGGGGTTAGAATTCGGAGGGGGTTTAGAGTGAGGAGGGAGGTTGAGGATGAGGAGGGGGGAAGGAATATCGGCGTATAACACGCACCTATCATTTGCTCCCTATTTTCAGGGAGAAAAAGTGCGTGTTATATGCCGATAAATACGGTACGTTTTTAAATAGCTGTGGTATCTTAGATGCTTTTATTTTTGTCTGCTGATGTCTTCCGCTATGCACAGCCATCCACAAGCTCCATTAAAGGCTTATGGAAAGTGATTATTTTTTTGATGCTCTTAAAAGAGCATGCTTAAAGGAATAGTAAGCTCATAAAACTTGCTCTGCTGCATCTGGCAGAGCAAGTTATGTTATAATCAAAAAATCTTGTCTGTTATTGATTTGTTTATTTTTCACTTTATTGTTTTTATATTTGTTTACTCAATCTTACATGCCCACATGCTCCATGTCCCAAGCCTAACTTGTGTGTCAGTGCTGCAGCCACTTGCTGCATCTGATCAAGTGTTTGTGCTTTAAGTAAATGGGGAAGTATCATCCAATTAGATACATCCTCCAGAAGCTCATTTGCATATTCATGACTTCTAAATGCTGAGAGCGCAAGTTGCGTGTCTCAGGACTCTAACACTGCACTGACACACACAATGTCTGCCTTTATGCCAGCTGCTCAGGGTTCACGGGGGCACACAGACAGAGCTGTCCCTAACAAATTGTTTGATTTAGATTATGTGATGCAGGGAGCTGCGAGTCCCCCCCTTTCACATACAGTACATTGTATCATGTACACTGCATTTGATGATGTACATAAATATGAGCCTCTGATGTTGTGGGTCTTGTCGTTGTGTACATGATACAATGTACTGTATGTGAAAGGGGGTGCTACATTGGGGAAACCAGCCAGAAACTACACATGCAAATGAACCTCCACCGAAGCTCCATCAAAAAGCACCATGAAGACAGTTATTGTACTCCAGTGGGACACCATTTCACCCAGGAGAATCACTCCATCCAGAACCTCAAAATAAAAGTACTCAGAGGGAATTTCAGAACTATCCAACAGCGGAAAACGTTTGAATTAAAAATGATTCAATTTTTTAATACAAAGGATTTGGGCATTAACATCGACTTAGGCTTTCTGGCCCACTATCTTAATGTCTTATAGCACATACATTCCACTTACCCCCCCCCCCCCCCCCCTTCTATTACTGTTTTTGTGAGCTACATGCTATGCTGAATTGTATGGCTCTTTATTTTACTCTGCTTTGTTCTTATCTACAACCTGATCTATAGACTTACTGACTGACCTATCAGGACACACAATGCTGGTCTATTTCTCACTTAACTCTGGCCAATGAATTTTGTCTTTCTTGTTTTTCCAATTTTTTTTTCTTCTCTTTCTGTTTACTGTTTTTAGTTCATACTTGTATCAGTATCACTTTTTGACTTGATAAAGAGAGGCATTATCTCTCGAAAGCTCATCTCTTTATTATGAATACGTTTGTCCAATAACAAAGGTATCACTATTCACTGCAATACTCCCATTATTCAACTGGATTACTGGACATTCACGGCTACCTCACTCTTTATATATATATATATATATATATATATATATATATATATATACAGACACACATATATATGTATACACATACACATACATATTTATATATATATTATTATTATTTATTATTATCTTTATTTATTTCACTCCAACATATTCCGTAGCGCTGTACAGGGGTTTAGTACATGGCAAAAAACAAACTTAACACCTTAAAGAATGGAGGGCCCTGTTTTTGAGCATATAATCAAATGTACATAGTGCTTGTTTCCAAGACACGGACACACAATTGAAAACTCGCAAACTTACAATCTAAGGGCCTCATTCTATTATCGGCCGTAAAATGGCCCCAAGGCTGCGATTCCTTGCGGGAGTCCCGTTACCTCGCAATTCTATTAAACGGCCCCGCAAGGATCTCCTCTTACTGCCGGCCGTATATCTTGCAACCGGCCGTAAGCTCAGAAATCTTTAATGTCAAAAATAAATTCAAGACAGCACTGTAAAGCTCTGTAAATGCTAGGGATCATATTGGGGGACATGAGGATTAATAGTAAACCACTCCCAAGCTTGCACATCAGCCCAAATCCGAGTTTACATTAACTGTTTATTTTCCGGCCGCAGCGTGGCCGGGTCTGAGGTGCTCCAAGCACTCTGGACTTTTTACATGGATTTTTGACATAAATTAAAAAATATGTTTTTTACGGATTTGAGTATAGGGGAATGTTGTGCGGCCGCAAGGGATAACAAGGCGCTGGCCGCAAGCCTGCCGGAATCCCCGGCCGGAAGGGAATAGAATAGCCGAATAGCTTGCGGCCGGTCCTTGCGGCCCCGCATCTCCTACGGCCGGTAATAGAATGAGGCCCTAAGGGTTTAGGTGTGATACAAGAGGGTGACAAATACAAAATGGCAACGTGAATGCAATTTGTTTAGTCAATTGGAGGGGTCTGTGAGCTGTACTGTAGATTGTGGGTGGGAGTGTTATTAAGCTGTGGATTGTGCAGTTGTAATTATACTGTAAAGGCTGAAGGTGATATGATTTTTTAAATAGGTGTGTTTTTAGTAATTTTTTAAAGGGTTTGAGGCAGGAAGATAATCCAATGGAGCAAGGCAAGGAGTTCCAAATAGTAGGGGCTGCACGAGAAAAGTTCTGAAGACGGGAGTGAGAGGAGGTGATGAGAGAGGAGGAAAGAAGAAGGTTGTTAGCAGAACGAAGGGGGCGGTTGGGAGAGTATTTTGAAACAAGAGCAGATATATAAGGGGGTGCAATGTTGTTGAGGGCTTTATGTGTTAGGGTCATGATTTTAAATGTGATTCGGGAAGCTATGGGAAGCCAGGGGAGTGATTGACAGAGAGGAGCTGCAGACACTGAGCGTTTGGTATTGAAGATATATATATATATATATATATATATATATATATATATATATAATTATTTATTTATATATATATATATATATATATATATAATTATTTCTATACATATACACACACACACACATATATACACGCACATATGTATATATATATATATATATATATATATATATATACGAGCACATACACAGACACACATATATATATATACACGCACACATATATATATATGCATACACACACACACAATAATATTCTTAAAGGTCTGTAGAGTAATTATTTTTGCATATATATCGGTATATATATGTTTGTATGTATATATAGGCAAAGATAGGCAAATCCGTTAGGTTAGCTGTGTACTTCCGGATTGTATAAGTTAGTGTTCTAAAATGGCGCCTAATGTGTGCTATGCGGCTGTGGCTGATTTTGCGTTCTTGTTTTCGGATGTCGTCCGACTTTTTCGGAAAATCCGTAGGTATTTGGTGGTGTTTTGCGTGTTTAGGGACCTTTAGCCTCGTTTTCATTTTGTTCTCTTTTTTCTCTCGCTTAGGTGATTTTTGGGTGTCTAAACTTCGAAATTTAGACTTAAATCGAGGTGTAACTTCACTTGCAGAGGTCCTGGGTGCCCCCCCCCTTGCTGTGGGTAAGCTTTTTATGTGTTTGTTGTCTGTATTTATTGTGTTTCTATTGTTTTTCGGGTCGTGCGGGTTGCGTCCTTGTATTCGGATCTTGTACGTCTGTGTTGGAAAATCCGTAGGTGTTTGGTGGTGTTTTGCGTCTTTAGAGTGCTGTAGCCTCGTTTTCGTATTTTTCGGCGGCCATTTTTTCTCTCGCTTTTCGGGTGTCTAAACTCTTTTATTTTGAGTTAAATTGAGGTGTAACTTCAGTTTTTGAGGTCCTGGCTGCCTTCCCTTGCTGTAGGTAAGCTTTTTATGTATTTGTTGTGTGTATTTATTGTGTTTTTCATGTTTTCATGAGCGCGGGTTTCGGGTGTTTTTTGCGAAGTCGTGATGGGTCGTAACGCATTTCGTATTTTTGTTTCGGAAGCCCTTTGGCGCTCCTTGCCAGCAACTGCGGCCCTCGCGAACGCTATGCGAGCCTGCACCGTTAGCAACAACCCGCATGCTCACAACTATATATGTGATATATATATATATATATATACAGTATATATATATATATATATATATATATATATATATATATATATATATATATATATAGTAAATAAATAGTGCATTTATATATAAACACACATATATATACAGACACACACACACATATAGACCCATATGGTATTATAATTGTGCACATACGTTGATATAATGTTATTTTTATTGTTCTTTACTTGCCTTTTGAAAGCATTTTTCCCTGCACAAATCTATTCTTTCAGTCACAATTCTGCAACTGATGTAGTGATTCACAAATTTACTTCTTAGTAACATCCAGCCTCTAAGCCTACACAGTGACACACCCTGTCAGTCAAACTGCCTTCACTTCTATGCATACACCACCCCCGCAACCTGATTGGTGGAAGTTTCTCAGGAGGTGGAACAGCACGCACTGTGTACTGTGATTTTGGAAGGGGGCAGAGTGATACAAAAAAATAAACATTCAGTCACAGATTTTTTTAAATGCGATAACTTCTTCAAAAAACAACATATTTCAAAAATTCTAAAAGTATTTCACTTTGCCTTCATGAGATCTTTCCACCGGTGTGCTCCATATTATGCTAAATTTACTGCCCCTATAAACATTAGCAAAGTTGTATGTTGCATGAAAAAAAAACATACATTATGACTCAAACATCTATATTGCTGCTTATTGGCTGACAATAAAAAGCCTCCAGATCAGTTAAACATTTGAATATTTTTTTTTTTTACATGATAGCATAAGTTGAAAAATAGAAAACACATAGTTGTACATTATCAGATGCAACAAAGAAAACAGTTTTTTTAGTGTTCCTTCCGGTAAGTACCAATACTAAATGTTATTTTTTTCATGGAAGATTTCTATTTCAGTGGACCCAGTCTGTCCCCTGGCACAGATAAGAAGTCTCCACATAATATAGAAAGTTAATTTTATAGCACAAAATGCACCATTGCTTTTATGAGTACAGTCGCAGCCAAAAGTTCTGGGAACCTGTCTCATTTTTCTTTACTGACAGATTGCAGGGACCGATGAACATATTAAAGGTTACTAAAAATAGTTATTCATTTATCTCAAGAAAATATTGTATCTGAATCAGATTTCATCAATTTGGCTTTATAAAAGCATTCTTCTCACCATCATTTTTTGATTCATATTTTGCTAAACAAAATAATGTTTGCATTATGAACTTAATGTTTGTGGTGACCATATACAAACCTCCAAAACCATGGGGCACTAACATCCAGTCTACCCTCTGTTCTTCCTCTTGGGTTCAGTACATCAAGCCAGAGAGAGTGTCCTTAAAAGTGTCCCACAATTGTTTCTAGACATTTCTTTTACACACTGCAAAATGGTAAAATCACTGAGGGAGAGAGGCAGAAGTGAATTACTTGGTAATAGAGGTGCAGAAAATGACAATACTTGTTTTGTAGTGCAGTGTAATGTGATCCTAGTTGGGAAGAGATAAAATGGACCAACATTCTCTCCAACTCTAGAGAACAAATTGAGGTCATCTTCGGAAAGCTCTGAAGGCTACTTGAGACCCCTTGGCTGCCTGTAATCCACCCATGGTCTATAGATACAGACGTATTAGGAACTAGGATGGCAGGGATAAGTGGTTAGTGGGTTCCAATTACAAGATCCATGGCCATCAGTTTGACCCAGTGTATTGATTCCAAACTGGTGACTTTTTTTCACAAGACAGGGATTTCTATAGAACCTAACAATGAAAAAGAGTTAAACAGAAAAGTATTTCAAATTAGGTAGCAGTGCACATTTTGATTAAAAAATAAAGTAACATGAAACCACAGCCATCCATTTTGCTGACTCACATCAGTTAAACAAGTAAACATAACTCATTAACTATTACAAATACATGTTACAATCAATAAATGTTATTCACTATACAGTGAAAACAAATAGAATACTACAAATTCCCATAAATAACTGAGCCCCCTTTTGTTAACCCTGTGCCAAACAACAATATCCCATTCAAATTGGTGAGCACTTTTTTTCCAAAAATGGCAATATAAGACAAGTTGTAAACGTTCATAACAAAAGCATGTTCAAGAAGCATATAACAAGATAAACACTATGTGCTAGACCACTGTAACCTTGAAAAAGTATTTTTGATGAGGAGAGAACTGTGTCCATCTTCAATTATCTTCCTCCTTTAGGAACCGTGTCCCACAAATGTTGTGGTTACTCTGTAGAAATAAAGCCAGATACCAAGACTTTGGAGCTAAAGCTGGCATCTCCTAGGACTGATAGACTGACCATTAAACACTAAGAGCTGACTTACTCTGTGCAAGGTTATTGCACTTTTTATTAGATATTTTATATATTTTGAGATATTTTATATATTTTGAATATAAAATCTAGACATAGATCTGTTTACTCTCATTTTTATTTCACATGTTATATGGATTGGGGAAAGCCCTTCCTTCGCAATTTGATTTATAAAAGTTTCATTGATCATGTTGACTCCTACTTATTATAGTTGCATAGTAATTGAGGTTGAAAAAATACTTCTAGTCCATCAAGTTCAGCCTTTTTAGATCTCCTCTGATCTGCAATATGTGGATTAGTTGTTAATTAATCCAGAGGAAGGCGAACAGAAAAAAAAAACCCATCAAAACTTTTGCCAATTGTCTCAAATGGAAAAAAATGAATTCCTTCCTGACCCCAGATATTGGCAATCGGTTTTCTCCCTGGATCAATATTCTCTCTCTAATTAACCAGGATAACCCTGATTACCCTTTTTATTTAAAAATATATCCAATCCCTTTTTAAAATGATCTACTGAATCCGCTGTCACTCCCTCCTTTAGTAGAGAATTCCACAAATTAACTACCCTTGCTGTGAAGAACCCTTTTCATTCCTTTTACTTCTAACCTCAAGGGATGTCCTTGTGTCAGTTGAAAACTTCTTGGCACAAAAAGCTCCCTTGACAAAGCTTTATACTGACCCTGGATGTATTTATATAGGGTAATCATATCTGCCTATTATCTTGATAACATGGATATATTTCTGTATACTATCCCTTATTAACTGTTTTAAAAGCATCCCCAGTAGAGAAGTGAGGCTTACAGTGTATAGATTTGCTCTTGCTACCTTCTTAACTAAAGGTCTCACATCTGCTTTTTCTCCAGTCATCTGGTATTGAGGCTGTGGTGAGTGAGTCTTGAAGAATTAGATATAACGGTTTGGCTATTACAAAAGCCAGTTCCCCAATACCCATCAGGAGCTGGTGTTTTATTAAAAAAAAATTTTTCCAGCGTCTTTTGGATTTCTTATTTTGTTAACCATTATTTGATGACGGTAATGTGGCCATTTTGTTTCAATATTCCAATCACTTGTACCTCTCTTGTCTATACAGAAGAAAATAACTTATTTAGCTCATCTGACTTTTCCTGGTCACTATTTATCAGTCTGTCTGTTTCACATTTTAATATTTCAATATTTTCTTCCTAGACTTCTTCCTATTAACACTCTATCTGAAAAATGTTAGTTAGTCTTACTCTCCTTTGCAGTTAACTTTTCATTTCCTGTTTTAGCCATTGGTTTGTGCCAGGTTTTATTGTAGTACTGTATTTCACAGCACAATAGTTGCCAACGCATAATAGTTGCACCCTGGTTAAAAACCTTTATTAATTGGTTTGCATGCTTTAATTGCGTAATCGTTGAGCTTAAAAGTTAAACAGAGCAGCAGTGGCATAAAGATATGCGATCTTGCGCGCATTGAAATGAGTAGGTCCCGTGACATGATAATGCATGCATCTTTCTGCCTAGCTAAACTGTACATTAATGTGCAAAGCATTTCTCTCTGATTATGGGAAAATATAAAAACTATACTGCGGGCTTCAAGCTGAAAGTGATTATGTTTGCTGAGCAGCTGCTGAAAGACAGTTTTCAGTGAGTGAAAAGTTGGTGCGAGACTGGCAGAAAAAAAAAGATAAAAAACACAAACCTTTCTAGACGTGCGTTTAGATTTCCTAAAACAGGCTAGTTTCCACAAATTGATGAAAAAGTGTTTGTGTATGTCAACGAAATGCGTAACAATGACTGCAGTGTATCATATGAGATGTTGGAAATGAAGGCACAAAAGGTAGCTCGCAAGCACAACATCCTTAAAACTCAGTTTAAGGCGAGTTGTCGCTGAGTTATGAGGTTCATGCGAAGACGCAATCTGTCTGTGCGAAGGAGAACCGCAATATACCAAAAGTTGCCACCTGATTACACTGACAAGGTTGAAAGCTTTCATAGCTTTGTCTTGCGAATGCGCCAGGAAACATCATTCTCTATCTCAAATCGGTAATGCTGATTGGTCCGTAGTTAGTGATTGCGTGTTTGTTGTTTTTTTCAAAGTCCCGCTTGTATGATCGTTTGTAGCAGGTTGTGAGGTGCCGTAGAGCCTCCATCTCCGCAAATGCAGCCCCTCGCTTTGCAAGGGTCTGCATTTGCGGCCTACAATGAGCCTGCGGCTCATTGCAGCCGACATGGGAGCCTCCACCTCCGCAAATGCAGAGGGTCTGCATTTGCGGTCCGAAAGTCGTAGGGGGTTGTAGGGATGAGCACCGCAGGGCCGCAGTTCCCGCGGGCTTGCTATGCGAGCCCGCGAAAGGCATTAGCAACAACCCGTATTTCTGACAACTATATATGTGATGTTGAAACAAATCAATGTTGTAGCATTGGTTAACCGTTTATATTTATTTATTTATAGTGTGCTTTTATGAAAAGTTTTGCTTTAATAGCAGTACTGACGTATTGCCTTTGTCATAAAAAGTTTCACAAAATGGTCACACCCTAATTTTTTCCCCATGAAAAATGTCCTAAAATCTGCGATGATTATGCTGTGAAATACTGTAATTTACATAGCTAGATTACTAATTACAACAGTAAGTATTCCATTAATGTATACTTCCACTTCATGTAACCGATGAAGAATAGAAAGGGCAAAGAAAATAAGATCAGTGAAAAAAAAAGAAAAGGAAAAGTACAAAATGGGAATATTATTCACTGTATCTACATGTAAGTACAGGATAGTGGCTGGGAGAAAGGGAGGGTTTCCACCAGTCTTGAAAATAAATGGAAAAAAGAGAGATTTTAGAAAAGGTTCCCATCACTTTGTATTATATTTCTGATTCCCAGGCATCCCAAAGGCTCCATAAATCTAGTTATTGTCTATCCTAGTATTATCATTAAGAAATCTCTATAATCTCTTCATACTCTTAAGAGGAGTACAGCCCTGTATTTAGTTATCCTCTACCTCCACTATCCATGGGCTCCAAGCTTCCAAAAATTGTTCAAAAACATCTGAAATGTAGCTAGTGAGTGTTTCAAATGTAATGATCTGACCTTATTATTCTCTTGCTCTATTGGGAGATCTGCTTCATATCAATTATATGTTAGGATTAATTTAGCTGTGGTTAAGACATAAGCTATCAATTGCTTAAAGGATTTAGACAACCCCTCAATCTGCAGATGTAGTAGAGTATTCTGAGGTAATAATTTAATTTGTTGGACAACCAAAGAAGTACGTATGATCTATTAAAATTACATTATTTCAGACATCATTGGAGTCTTAAGGCTGCAAAATGTAAAACTTGTCAAATAATGGGAGGGTGATGCTAACTTCAGTGATTCAATACACTTTATTAACTGATAGTATTGACTGTAAAGGCGATCAGGGGGAGGATAGAGAGGACGTAGCTCTTTCAGGAAGAGGTTAACTAGTCCCCAAAAAGCAGATCTTGACTGCTAGCAATCTATTTTAAGCTCTGTTGTGTGGTAAAAAAGCAGGCAACCTGTTTTAGGTCTGAAGTGGGGAAAAGAGCTAACAAACAAGGCCTTGCATTTTTTATTAGCTTTACACTTAATAACTTGCGCTTTGTTTAATTGCTATATTGTGCCAATCTGTTTAAAGACTTGGCTTATATTGTTGTATATAAAGTTTGAAGTATATAAATTCACGTATATAAAATGTTTAACTATCGGATTTTAAATGATGTATGTCTGTTTGTCCTTTTTTTTTATTCCTGAAGTTTAAAAAAAACATTTGTACCCTCTCTTCTCACAGGGATCATTATTTTATCACTAGCAACTTGCCCGGCAATAAAATGTGAAGCCTGGCAATGCTGCTGCCACACAATGGGAGCCTCTCCCCCTCTACTTTACTGGCCTCGGGATGAGCGCCTTTGGCGCTCATCACGGGCCTCGCAATGAGCACCTTTGGTCCCTCTGTCTACTTCCTCCCTTGTGTCTCATTTCCCCCCTCCTCTCCCTCCATTGTGTCTCCTTTCCTCCCCTGTGTTTTTACCTCCTCTCCCTCCCCGGTGTCTCTTACCCCCCTCTCCCTCCCCTGTGTCTCTTGTCCCCATCTTTCCCTCCCCTGTGTCTCTCCCCCCCCCCTGCCCTGTGTCTCTTTCCCCCCTGTGTCTCTTTCCCCGGTGTCTCTCCCCCCTCCCTCATGTCTCTTCCCCCATTTCCCTCCTCTATGTCCCTTCCCCCTCCTCTCCCTCCCCTGTGTCTCTCCCCCCTCCTCCCCCACCCCTGTGTGTCTACCCCCTCCTCTCCCACCCCTGTGTGTCTAAACCCTCACCTGTGTCTCTTCCCCCCTCCTTTCCCTCCCCTATGTCTCTCCTCTCCCTCCCCTTTGTCTCTTCCCCCTTCTTTCACTCCCCTGTGTCTCTCCCCACTCCTCTCACTCCCCTGTGTCTCTCCCCCCTCCTCTGTGTCTCCCCCCCTCCTCTGTGTCTCACCGCTCTCCTCTGTGTCTTCCCCCTCCTTCCCTGTGTGTCTCCCCCCCTGCTCGGTCTCCCCGCCGCAATGTGCATGCACGGCTTACACCGCACAATGCGCATGCGCGCCCCGCTGCAGGCACAGGCAGCACGCGCCACATTGTGCAATGCGCATGCGGCGCGGTTGCGGCAATCCTAGTTGTCAAGCTGCAATTGGTTGCAAGCGTGACAACAAATTGCAGTTTGACAACTATTATGTGTGATTACCCTGAGATTTGAGATCTGTTGGGTTAATATGTGCTGTAGTGGTCTCTGTGTACAAACTAAGTACGCTTTGGCCTCAATTCAATTGCAGCCCGCAGTTGCCTTCATACCGGCCGTAAGTCTGTGGGCTTGAAATTTGCAACAGTTACAGAGCAATTCAATTGATCAAGCCCGCAGCTACCTGGCCAAAAGCCTAAACCATAAACCATGCACCTATAAGTAGCATTTCAGGCCATGATCATGATCAATTAAGCAAGGCCGTAACTACCGATTTAGAAACAGACCGTCATCATGACGTCAGTAAAATATGGAGGTTAAACGTCAATCAATTAGTGTTTAGAAGTCTGATACGTGATTGGACTTGCAATCAGGCAATGTACAAAATAATAAAAATGAATGGCGATACTGTTCTAGTCCATGTGGGTGGCCTGATATGTATTAACTGCTTGATTACAGAGATTGATATAACACGGAAATTAAATGTAAAAAAAATTTAAAAAAAATATTGCAGATTTGCAAGCTTGGGACTGTTGTGCAATTAATTCTAATGTCTTTCATCTCTTTCCCCATCTTTTAAAGTGCAGTATTGATTTTTTATTTGCATTTACAGTGCTACAAATAGGTGTTTAACTCCCTTGCGAATCCTCTCTAGTACTGGTAAGATTTTCTTCTACATTTGCCATTTACGGGTGTGAAAACAATTGCTGGCTTAAGGAATTGTAGCAATAAAACATCGATTTGTGATTGTAACAGTTACGGGCTTGAAGGATTAAAGGTTTAGATAGGCAAACAGATTGTGAGTAGCTAAAAGAATGAATTGAATAGCAAATTATTCTACGGGCTACATTGCGGGCTCCAGCATCAACAATTTGCTCAATTTCTTTTCTCTGTCAGGAATAATTTGAGTATATGATACACTGGGAGTATGAATCCACTAGTTATAATGGTGATTCTTTCTTTCTTATGTTTAAATACTGTTTCTAGACACTACTAGTGAATTATCAGCCGCTATGGCAGGATCCAGTAGAGTCCCAAGACAAAGGGCCTGAGAGGTGGGAGTGATGACGGCATTGTCTACAGTGAAAGCTATTTGAGGAGTGGAAGCTGTAGTAGATGGTGGAAAAATTAGGAGCTCAGTCTTTGACATCTTGACTTTTAGTTGGGGGGGGGGGGGGGGGGGCGGACATCCAGGAGTATATGCTTGAGACAGTCAGAAACTGATTGTAGAAGAGAGGAGCATAGATCTGATGCTGAGAGGAAGATTTGAGTTTCGCCTGCATAGAGATGATACTGAAATCCAAAAGATTTTTTATTAGATGTATGAATAAGGTAAATGTGCTCTTTCGAAAGGCAGAGAGGTAAAAATAGGTTTGGAAAATGTGTATGTTTGTGTGGAGGGGATCACTGACTGTTATCTATGTACTGACGACAGTCCTGCATTTAGCATTTCTTCAGATCTTGGATTTTACCAAGTAGATAAATAGCGTTGCAATTTTATCACAATTACAAAAATTTGTTACATATTCATTCATATTTACTTACTCATACGATCAACAGTGAAAAGATTCCCATGAATGATGAAGGCAATTCATAGATGCAAATCTTTTTTTATTGCGTGACAATGATCAGATTAAATAATTACCCAACATATAATGTAAGTAAAGGTGAGTGAGTAGCAATGGGTAATTGAGACAGGAAAAAGAGAGGGGTAATGAAAGATCTCCATGTTAGTTTCATTGACAGGGTGAAGATATCTCTACATTCCCTAAAACGCTACATTGAGAGTGCTATGAGAATCTCACTCATAGGTCAAATCCCCTGTAATAGAATTGGCAACATGGATGGAGTGGCATCGTTTGGCCCAACAATCTTTATGACAGTTTGAAGGGGAGTGTACAACATTTTAAAACTATTTGTTTTTGTTTTGGATTCTTTATGAGCCTACATTTCACTAGCAATTAAGTGTCTGTAAATGTATTCTTTATGAGCCCACATTGCACTAGCAATATATGGCGATATTAAATTCCAGCCTTGTAAGTCCAACGTGTAGCACGTAAGGGCTGTATGCTTCAAATTTGTCCTACTTACGTTGCTATTAAATTAGAAAGGGCTGCGAGCTACGAGCAAGAGATGCGATTTCGTAAACCAGTTCTCAGCTGGTGCGGTTGCGTGTTCGAACGCAAACAATTAAGCAAGCACGTAGTTATGGGTTCAGATGGAGCCAATGGAAAAAGAGATTGTTAGCGTTACGTTACTGAAAAAGGGGAGGGTAGATTTCTAAGTCCTACGAGCTTCAAGTACAGTTTGCAATCGGACCCACAGTCCAGACATAATGCAATATTAACAAAAGCAGTAAATATGATATTCTATTACATGCGAGTTACAGTATACAGTATGTCTTAACACATTGATTGCAGGGATATAACACAAAATATGAACATGAAATAAAGTATTTTTTGGGCCGATGTGCGAGCTTGAGAATGTTGTGCTATTAATTCTAAGGCCTAACATCACTTTCCCTTATAATAAATGGACAGTAGTGGGTTTTTATTTGCCTACGAAGTGCTACATATTGGACTTTAACCTCCTTGCGGGTGCTCTCGAGCACACGTAGGCCTTTGGGCTCCATTTGCGTGTTACGTGCTTGCTCACGAGTGACCACGTTGCAATTTAATCGCTGAATTGAACAAGTAACGGTTACAGGCATGACAGATCAAAGGATTTACATGCTGAAATTCAACATTGCTCAGCACGTAGCCTATTCTCAGCCGTCCTGCGTGTTACCATGCAAGTCCGCTGCGAGCAACATTACCGGGCTAATTTAATAGCTGTAACACGTAAATCTTGAGTTATGGACTACGTTTTACCATCTGGCCAATAGAATAGGGCCCATTGATGGGGATTTAAATCAGAAACACATCAATGCATCTGGGCTTGAGTCCAGATGCAGCCATGGGCAAAATATTATAGTTTATTTAAGTTGCTCTACCTAAGTTACACTTTTTTTCACAACTCACTTTATGTTATTATTGATAAATAAATAAATATAAATATATATATATATATATATATATTTATATATATATATATATCATTCTTTCAGGGTATTGGTGGAAGGTAATTTTTAACCAATAATGTATTCCTATAAGGTACCATTTTTAAACCGTAAACAACATGGATTCTTTATTAGCTCACATTGCACTAGCAATTACCGTATATACTCTAGTATAAGCCGACCCGATTATAAGCCGAGGCACCTATTTTACCCAAAAATACTGGGTAAAATGAGTGACTCGAGTATAAGCCGAGGGTGGGAAATGTGCTGCCCCCTGGGTCCCTCTTGTGCCCTCTGTGTTCCCCTCTCTCTCCGGTGTCTCTTCTCCCCTCTCCCTTCCCTGTGTCTCTTCCCCCCTCTTCCTTCCCTGTGTCTCTTCCCCCTCCCTTATCTCCCTCCTCAACCCCCCTCCTCATTCTCAACCTCCCTCCTCAATCCCACTCCTCATCCTCAACCTCCCTCCTCATCTTCCCTCCTCATCCTCAACCTCCCTCCTCAACCCCCTCATCCTCAACCCCCCATCCTCAACCCCCCATCCTCAACCCCCTCCTCAACTCCCTCCTCAACCTCAACCCCCTCCTCCTCCTTAACCCCCTCCTCAACCTCCCTCCTCCCTCCTAATCCTCCATCCTCAACCCCGTCTCCTCAACACCCCTCCTCAACCACCCATCCTCATCCTCAACCCCCCCATCCTCAACCCCCCCATCCTCAACCCCCCTCCTCAACCTCCCTCCTCAACCACCCCATCCTCAACCCCCTCCTCAACCTCCATCCTCAACCCCCTCCTCAACTCCCCTCCTCAACCTACTTCCTCATCCTCAACCTCCCTCCTCATCCTCAACCTCCGCCCTCGTCCTCAACCCCCCCTCAACCCCCCTCCTCATCCTCAACCTCCCTCCTCATCCTCAACCCCCTCCTCAACCTCCCTCCTCATCCTCAACCCCCTCCTCAACCCCCCATCCTCAAACCTCTCCTCAACCCCCCTCCTCAACCCCTCCATCCTCAACCCCGCTCCTCAACCTCCCTCCTCAACCCCCCCATCCTCAACCCCCTCCTCAACCTCTCTCCTCATCCTCAACCTCCCTCCTCAACCCCCCATCCTCAACCTCCCTCCTCAACCCCCCCATCCTCAACCCCCTCCTCGACCCCCCTCCTCAACCTTCCTCCTCAACCCCCTCCTCAACCCCCCTCCTCATCCTCCCTCCTCAACCCCCCATCCTCATCCTCAACCCCCCCATCCTCAACCCCCTCCTCAACCCCCTCCTCATTCTAAACCCCCCTCCTCATTCTAACCCCCCCTAAATACCTCCCCTCACTTACCTGCTTCTGCTCCGGCCTCCGCTCCTTCCGGCGTCTTGACCCGGCGCGCATGTGACGTCGGGTCATTAGCATATACCGGCATCCGGTATATGCTAATGACGTGACGTCACATGCGCGCCGGATCAAGACGCCGGAAGGAGCGGGGGCCGGAGCAGAAGGAGGTAAGTGAGGGGAAGGGGAGAGGGGGGGTATTTAGGGGGGTTTAGAATGAGGAGGGGGGTTAAGAATGAGGAGGGGGGTTGAGGATGAGGAGGGGGAGGGAAAGAGACAACGGGGGGGTTAGAGAGACACTGGGGGGTAGAGAGACACAGGGGGGTTAGAGAGACACGGGGGTTAGAGAGACACGGGGGGGTTAGAGAGACACAGGGGGGGTTAGAGAGACACGGGGGGAGAGTGACTCGAGTACAAGCCGAGGGGGCCCTTTTGAGCCTTAAAAAAAGGGCTGAAAAACTCGGCTTATACTCAAGTGCATACGGTATATGCTTTGTAATAACCTCTAAAAGGGGTTTCAGGAGTTTCTTTTTGTATAAGGTAGTGGGTGACAAGTCTGAGAAGACAGCTGGTTGACCTCCTTCAATTCCAGAAACACCATATCTAGCTGCATTCATGAATGAGACTTTTGTAGAAAAATAATGGAATCTGACAATCACATCTCTTGGTTTCTCAATGGAGGATTGCGGAGCTGTTAGGACTCTATGAGTCCAGTCCATTCTCAGTTCTTCTTTATTTAGACCTGGTAAGAGCTTGGCACATCAATCTTTCATGTATAGAGGTAAATCTTGTACTGACTCCGATAAGTTACAAATTTGAATGTTGGACCTCTGAGATCTATTTTCTAGATCCTATTGTATGATTTTAAGTTGTTTTTGTTCCTCTTTAAGCCCAATCAGATCCTTTTCCATTTCTGTGTGATTTAAGAAGGTAATTAAAGCTGTCTTCTTATTCAAGAACTTTGGTGTTCAATGCTTTTATTTCTGCTGTACATTCCACAGAGACTCCTGCAATCTCAGCTGTCATTTTTAATCTGAAAGAGGAGATTCATTCTTTCAAGTCTTGGATATCTGATTTAGTGCTGGTTGCAGAAATCTCTGTTCCACTTTTTGGTAATTGTTTATTTGGAGAAGCGAGGTGTTGTTTTATTTTGTAATTTTTTTTTGAAGATCCCCTCTTAGACGTACCAGCATCTTTGTTAATTCAGTTATGTATTTCTGTAGATGTTATAATTGCTGTTGGCATTAGATGGCAGTAAAGTACACAGAGAAGTTGTAAACAAAGAAATGAACTCTTACTGTATTGATTTTTCAACAAGAAAAACAGTTATTTCACCTTCCAAGTAATTGTGAATTTATAGCCTTATAAAGCAATGCAGAGGAAGGATGTATTCCTTTTTCACAGTCTCCCTCATAAAAGGCATATGATGCTGGGTGATTTACAAAACAACTTACTGTATGTACAATCCAGATATCATTCAATATCTTCAAATTGCTTCATAAAATAAGTCTCCAATAGTGTAAGGCATCTAGGTAGACTAAGACAATCCTTTTGAATTTCTTAAATAAGTAGGATGTTTATCAGAGACTCTTTTGTTTTTTTCTGGGTCAGGAGCCAAAAGTTGCCAAACATGATTTTTAAAGCCAGCTGGGTCCTCCTGTGCGCAATCCTGGTCATATATATCGATTTGATGATAGATGAGTCACTTTATTTATGATTGTATATGTTTTTTTCAGCAGAGCTCATGTAACACACATCCTCATTCCTTGAATGACAATTTTTTGTGTGATAATAACACATGAAATAGTGCCTGAATGCATTTTTGAAATATTAATACATGTGATCACTTGGAAACCATGCCTGTGTCACTTGAATGTATATGACTGTGGATTAATATCATGTGTGTGGGCGGATCCTGGAAGGACAAGAGGCTGTCTGGGAAAAAGGGGAAATCTAAGGGGGTTAAAGGTAATACTGTATTATAATAATGATGTATAGCATCTGCTAGGGTCACATGTGGTCAGTACACCACAGTAACCATAATCTGATGAATACAAATCTCATCATACATCACATCATTTAATAGAAGTAACCAGTAATGTGCATAGCACTTACGTCTAGAAGAGGAGGATAAAACTTAAAAAAAAAAAACCTGCATGTACAGTACAGTGCTAAATACTGTAACTGTAACAATATACTAACTTCCCTGAACTTCATCTGCAAGCATTACTAACTATTAGGTAGTTGTCATGATATATCACTAGCCATGACCATTAATAATGATGTGTCATCTCACAATGAATGCTTAGCTGTGACCACAGTCAGAGGTTAAGAATACTATCACCATCTTTATATGATATGTTTTAGCCACATTGATATCACATTCATCTGATATACAGGTGTTATCACATTTTAAATGATTCTTCTGATATCATGATGTCTGAACAACTATCCATTAATACGGAGAGGACACAAAGGTGAGCAGCCATAATCTATGTTACTTACATCAGACAAAAGTATCTGCTTTCATATTGATATTGAGGAGAGGATGACATGCTTCACTATTGCATGTATTAATGTCGGCTTTGCTTAACATGTCATTGTGGGACTTTGCAAGTCCAACACCAAATCTGTATTGGTCTAAATTAATGATAACAACAACCATGTATTCTAAAAGCGGATATATGCTGTAATTAATAGCGTGTGAGCTACATTTTTAGGAGGGGATGTCATTGATGGGTTGTCTATCCACTATGAATATATTTCAATTACTCTATTTTGTAGCAAAGCTTGTAGATGAAGAAGATGCCTTCGTGGACCTGAATTGTGCCTAAAATCAAGACATTAAAAAGAAAGATATATACAAAGAGTACAAATGGTGAAATGTTACAAAATATCACCATCACATAGGCCATGATCCTCTATTCTGTAGCCAGGGTAGAGTATTTTAACATTTGGACCAATAGATTGTCATTGAGGAGTGCTGTTGAGAAGGTCCAAACCTAGGTACAGCTCCTACATCGTCCTCTGCCTTGCCACAGGGCCCCAACCCCACATGACTGCATGATTTCTACCTAGACGAGGAGGGGTTGAAGGGGAGACATCCCACCAGGAGGCAGCAGCACAGGAGGTGGCGGAGGCATTGAGGAAGGTGAGGAGTGGCCAGGCTGTGCGTGTGTGGGAGAGGCCTCTGGGCTGGAGGAGGTGGTGCATTGGGTGAAATCAATGTTCAGTTGTATGAGCGCATTCTAGTGTAGGATTCCATCATTAGTTTGTGCCTCCTTACCTCCCTATAGAGCCTCTGGAGGCTGCTGTCCACCGATGTCTGGTTGGAGGAGACACTGGTCTGAAGCCCCTGCTTAGTGTTCACTTGCTCCCGCATCAGGACCAGCATCTCCCCCATGGCGGCCTTCAATGGTAGACCTAGGGAGGTCTACAGAGGCTGGACATGGCTGTGTGAGGAGGTGGCAGTGGTGGTGGCCTAGTGGGGAGTGGCTGAGGCCTGGATGGAATCAGTGGTGGTGGGCTTGGTGATGGAGCGGAGCTAAGTTGTGCTGGTGGTGGGAGGAGGAGGAGGTGGTGGTGGTTGAAAGGACCTTGGATTGGTCCAGATAGGAGGGTCCAGGTGGAGAGTCTATCTGTTAGAGTAGGGGATCAGTGGGGTTGAATGCCACGGGGGCAGCAGAAGGGCCACATAAAGCGGGGGTCCTCCTCCTCATATCCTGGGCCCTTTGATCCTCTCCTTGCCACCTCCTCCTGCGACGGTCCCTGATGGGCATGGTCCTGGACATCAGGCTCCAATTGAGCTTACGCCCCCACCTGTGACTCACTAGCGGACAGAGACCTCCTGCCAGCTGAAAATGAGAGAAGAATGATATATGAGTCATTTATATTAATATTATTATTAACTTGTATTTGTAATGCGCCAATATATTCAGTAGCGCTGAACAGGGGTTAAGAATAAGATATACAATATTATACAATATTAACTGCAGAAAATTGTGGGATGTAGTGACCTAGCTATATATATATATATACATATGTGTAGTATTACTCTATGTGTATGTATATATTGTGTTATCAACTAATATGTGTTTTGATAGATTAAGTGTAAAATAAGTATTTAAGAAATATAAATCAATAAAACTGATAACCTGCTCTCCAAAATTGCCTACTATCTCTTTCTAAATGGCCAATAACCTCCAGCTCTGGGACCTGCGTGCTAATTTGTCAAAATGTACAACACAGTCAATGCGTGAAGCTCTCAGCTTTATTGTCTCTCCCTGTCAATCACTGATCTGTTAGCCCATTTTCTATTGGTTTCTATGGCTGTAGCGCACACTTAAATTGCGGAATTGGTTTCATATGGCTAGCGTCATATAATCACATCTCCTGAAAGCTTACGAGCACGGGCATGGCTTATGTGTAAAATGTAAAAAAAAACACCCGCAGCCAAAATGATGGGTTAGAGTCACCTATGGGTTTGTAATAGAACAGTGCACAATATCGGCTGCCTCTCGTCACTGAACTCTCTCAAGGGAGCCTTTATCTTTTACTAAATTGGTTCTACAATGTGTTTATAATCTCATTCACATTAGATGCAGCAATGAATTAATAACCACATTCAACACCAGAGATGAACACTACAATGTATTTGTCTCTGCAATGCACCAGCCAATAAGTGCTTAATTCATCACACCACAATACCGCTTCTGGGTTATTAATATTATTATTTGTATTGTTTTTTGTAACGGGCCAACATATTCTGTAGTGCTATACATACAGTGCCTTGCAAAAGTATCAACCCCTATCAAGCAACTAGAAGGACCATCAGCCTGGTGTACATCAGTGCTGCAATGACACAATGACTCCTGCCTAGCAGGTCATTCTGGGGTCAATAAAATGCAAGCAGGGCATACTGATAGCCAAACATGCCCAGAGAAGTCTGCCTATATGTATTTGTGTGTACCACCTGTGCTGAGATGAAGTCTAAGACAAAAACCTGCTGGTCTTTTTATTATTATCATTATTATTATTATACTAGCAACTAGCCCTTCAAAAATGACAAGGCAATAATATTGTGAGGCAGGTAATGCTGTTTGCCACAGACAGTAATGTTTTTGATGGTCTGAGATTTTTTGGCGCGCATTGCGAGCCTCTTGGTTACATAGTTACATAGTATTTAAGGTTGAAAAAAGACTTTCAGTCCATCAAGTTCAACCTTTTAAGATCACCTCTGATCTGCAATATGCGGATTAACTTTTAATTAATTAGTTGTATATAAAAAAATACAAAAATCCCTCCTGATCCCAGACACTGGCGACCGGACTTCTCCCAGGATCAATACTGCCTCTCTAATTATCCATGATAACCCTGAATTCCCTTTTTAATTAGAATTAAATCCAGTCCCCTTTTAAAGTTATCTATCGAATCCGCTGTCACCACCTCCTCTGGTAGAGAATTCCACAGATTAACCACCCTTACTGTGAAGAACCCTTTTCTTTCTTTAAGGTGGAATCTTTTTACTTCTAACCTCAAGGGATGTCCTCTTGTCCGTTGAAAACCTCTTGGCACAAAAAGCTCCTTTGACAAATCTTTATAGTGACCCTGGATGTATTTATATAAGGTAATCATATCTCCTCTTAGACGCCTTTTTTCTAGAGAAAAAAAGTTTAATTTGGTTAGTCTTTCTTCATAACTTAGCCCCTCCATTCCCTTTATTAGTTATGTTGCCCTCCTCTGTACCTTTTCCAGCTCTAAAATGTCCTTTTTACGAAGTGGTGCCCAAAATTGTACTCCATATTCCAAATGAAAGCGTACTAGAGATTTGTATAGTGGCAGAATTATATTTGCTTCCCTGGCTTCTATACCCTTCTTAATACATGCTAATATTGTATTTGCCTTTGCAGCTGCTGCTTGGCTTTGAGCACTGTTACCTAGGTGGTTGTCCACAAGCACTCCCAAATCCCTTTCAATACATGATACACCTAGATTTGCTCCATTAAGATTATAAATTGCATGGCTATTTTTCCTTCCCAGATGCATAACTTTACATTTATTCATATTAAATCTAATCTGCCATTTAGATGCCCATTCCTCAATTTTATGTAAATCCCTTTGGAGGGAAAGCACATCATTATCTGATTTAATTACCTTGCACAACTTTGTGTCATCAGCGAAAATGGAGACACCACACTCCAATCCTACCTCTAAGTCATTAATAAATATGTTAAAAAAGAGAGGACCTAATACTGAACCCACTTACCACATTAGTCCAATCGGAGTATGTTCCATTTACAACAACCCTTTGCTTCCTGTCTTTTAGCCAGCTCTTAAGCTCATCTGCCTTTTCCTGGTCACTAATTATCAGACGAGCTGTGTCAAATTGTAATGTTCCTATAGCTTCCTTCCTCACCTTCTTCCCATTAAATACTTAAAAAATATTTTAGGGTTAGTCTTACTCTCTCTTACTCACATTTTTCATTTTCTATTTTAGCCAGTCTAATTGCGCTTTTGCAAGCCTTGTTGATTTCCTTGTATTCCTGTAAAGCAGTCTATTATTTGTGATGAGTAAATCCAAGATAGCTTCATTTCTAGTAGGCTCTTGTACAACCTGGGCTAGATAATGATCCCTGAGTGTACTCAAGAACCTGCTCACATTAGATGAACTGCTGGTCTCATTTATCCAGTTTATTTCAGGGTAATTAAAATCTCCCATTATTAGAACTTGCCCATGCTTAGCTGCATTTTCAATCTGTAACAATAATTGTATTTCCTCACTTTCAGCTATATTTGGGGGTTTATAGCATACTCCTACTAATATTCTTTTGGAATTTGCTGCTCTACTTTTTAACTCTACCAACAAACATTCAGCTTTATCACTAGGTCCACCATAAATATCTTCTCTGACTATAGGCTTAAATTCAGGCTTAACATACAGACAAATCCCTCCTCCTCATTTACCATTGCCTCTATCTTTCCTAAATAGGTTATAACCATCCAGATTAACAGTCCAGTCATGAGATTCATCCCACCACGTTTCGGTAATGCCTATTAAATCACATTTCTCACTAACTGCTAACAATTCTAACTCTCCTGTTTTTCCTGGCAAGCTTCTGGCATTAGCAAGCATACACCTTATGTTATGAGTGTTTAGTTCTGAAGTGCCTGCCACTGTACTTGAATTACTTAGTACTACCTCCCTTTTGATTATACTACCCCTCCCCCATCTCCTCCCCTATGAGTTGTTAATTCATCCCTTATACCCTCTAAACTTTCTACCCCATTACATATATCTAGTCCCTCCCCCCCACCTACTAGTTTAAAAACTCCTCCAGCCTTTCTACCATCCTATCCCCTAGTACAAAAGCTCCCTCATCATTAAGGTGCAATCCATCCCTACTGTAAGAAGTCAGCCCACTGCTCTAAAAACCCAAACCCCTAAGCTCCTTCTGCCTCCCTGGGCTAGCACGTGGCACTGGTAGTATCTCAGAAAATACTACCATGGAGGTCCTTGCCTTCAGCTTATTACCTAGTTCTCTAAAATCATTCTTTAGGACACTCCATCTTCCACTAACTTTGTCATTGGTACCAATATGTACCAAGACCGCCGGTTAATTTCCAGCCCCTCCCAATAATTTGTCTACCCGATCCACAACATGACGAACCCGAGCACCCGGGAGACAGCAAACTGTTCGATTGCTGGGATCTGGGTGACAAATCACCCTGTCTACCTTCCTAATAATAGAGTCCCCTACAACCAAAACCTGTCTGTTGCTCTGCCTATTCTGCCCTCCCTCTCCCTCTCCAGTAGATGGTTGTTGTATTTTTTGTTATCAGAGGCGCTTTTGTTGTCATTGTAAGGACGGCGCTGATCTCCTTTTTGTGCTTATTGCAAGGCTGTCCCCTGGTGTAGTTTGTGGGCTATGAGCACCGTTGGCGCTCGTTATGAGGCGCGCAGTGAATGGCTTTTGCGTTTATTGCGACAGTTTTTTTTTTGTGTATATGTAATTTTTTATGCTAATTAAATAAGTAATAAATTAATATACTTTACCTAATTAATATATGCAGGAAGCATTGTGCTGAAGAGCTGACAATCTGTTTTTATGTTCCTGCAGCAATAGTGTAAGGTGTAAGTGTCAGCAATGTGTGCAGTGTGTAGTGTAAATAGGCTGCGTGCGCGAGCGGAAGACGTTAGTGTAGCTGTGTACTTCTACATTCTGTAAGTTAGTGTTGTAAAATGGCGGCGAATGTGTATGTGGTTCGCGGGCGTGGATGATTTAGCGTCCTTGCTAAAAGTGTATCTTGTACCTCGTACGGCTTTTTGAAAACTCTGTATGTGCTTGGTGGTGTTTTGCGGCTTTAGGGGTAGTTTTGTTTGGCGGCCATTTTTTCTCTTGCTTAGTCGATTTTCGAATGTCTAAACTCAGTAAATTGGACTTAAATTGAGGTGTAACCTTACTTCCAGAGGTCCTGGGTGGCCCCCTTGCTGTGGGTAAGGTTTTTATTTTAGTAAGGTAATTTTTGTGTGTATTTTTTTTTTTTTATTATGTTTTCCGCTGTGCACGGTTCGGCCGTTAAGGTCGTATTTTTGCAAGTTTATAATGGTTTTTTTTCTAAGTCCAGCGGCTCTAATTTTTTTGTGTAAGTCCGTATTTAGTAATTGCGTGTTAGATGTTCTTTGGCAAAGTCCCGCTTCTGTGGCTGTTTGTAACTGCTTGTGAGCCGACGTGGGAGTCTCCACCTCCACAAATGCGTCCCCTCAGGGATTTGGCCCATTGTAGCCGACGTTGGAGCCTCCACCTTTTGCATTTGCGGCCCAAACTGCGGCCCTCGCTTCGCGTGACGACGTTTCGTAGTTTGACAACTATTATATGTGATTCCATAGTACTATACAGGGGCTAAGTACAAAGAAAAAAGTACAATATTAAAAACAAGGCAGAAAGTGGAAGGCCCTGTGTTAGAGTTTAAAATATGTACATGGTGCTTTTTTCCAAAGCACCTTACAAGATTGAAAACTCACAAACTTACAATCTAAATGGACTGAGAGAGTCACAAACATTTGGAAGAAACATGGATAAGAAATTGGAAGGACCAGGAAGAGGGAGAAAGTTGAGAGTGATAGAGAGTGAAAGAGAAAGAAGACAATTCTATTGCTGTAAGACAGGCATATTAAATTTGAAGAGCGTAGCGGCATCGGCACACCCGCAAAGGCTGCGGGCTTGAAATTTGGCTGCATTACAGAGCTCATAAAGTCAACCATGCCGCGGGTTACGGGCCAGAGACGCAAGCCCGTAAACCATTCTTGCGCCGGTTGGAATGTGGCCTCGAATGTGATAAATTAATGAAACCCGTAGTTACGGGTTTAGACGGAGCCAATGGCAAATGAGATCGTCATCATTATGTCACTGAGAAATGGAGATTAGATTTCAAAGCCGTACAGGTTTCACTTATGAGTTTCGATCGGACCCGCATTCCAGAAATAATGCAATTTTCATAAATTAGTAAATATGATGTTCTAGTCTATGCGAGTTCCATTATATGTATTAACACATTGATTGCCGGAAATTAAACATAAAAATAAGTATTTTATATTGCAGATTTGCGAGCTTGAGAATGTTGTACTATTAATATTAATACCTAACATCACTTTCCCTTTCATTTAACATACCGTAGTGTGTGTATATTTGCATTTACAGTACTACATAGGACTTTAACCCCCTTGCGGGTCCTCTCTAGCACCCATTGGCTTTTGGGCTCCATTTGCAGTTTACGGGTTTGAACACCAGTGGATTCGTAGCAATTTAATAGCGATTTTCCAACGTAACAGTTACGGGCTTGACAGATCAAAGGATTTGTGGACGCGGAGTTCAGATTTCGACATCCCGTAGGGTCCTTATAATGGTTTTAACTACTTAAAACTTGTAAGAGCTGGAACATTAAAGTGGCCCTTTAAACAAGTACAACAGAAAATTATTTGTCTTGGTACGACTTAGGCAGGGAGAGCTGAATGCGCTCGCTGCACTCGGGGAGATGAGCGCCATAGGCGCTCATCCCTATGACCCCGCACGCAATAAGTATCATACCTACGACCCTCGGAACTACAGAACAACAGAAAACTCAAATACACAATTCACAGTGCGAGACCCGTAGCAATTAAAATCGCCTGAAAATATTACAGCCCGTAACACTTTGAAAAGCAAACCGCCACTTAGAGAAAGCAAAATACGACCCACAAAAAATACGAAATTAACGGCCAGGACATCTGGGAGTGAGGTTGCACGCAATTTTAAGTCGAATTTGCAGAGTTTCGCCACTGGAAAATCACAGAAAAGACAGAAAAAATGGCCACCGAAAAAAACAAAAACGAGGCTACACGAACCCTAAACACTCAATACAGCGCCAGGCACATACGACTTTTACCCAGGAACGTACGAGGTACAAAATACACTATTAGGAAGGACGCACAATGCGTAACACATACACAATCGCTGCCATTTTACAACACTAACTTGAAACTCATAACATTACCAATCTAAAATACCGCATTACACAACTAAACAAACGGTTTGGCCTCTCGCACGCAGCCTATTTACACTGCACACTTGCCACATTGCTGACACTTACACCTCAGGTCACCAACAGTCCAAATGTACATTGTATTCTGCAGGAAAAACAAAAGTGATTGTTAGCTCTTCAGGATATTGATTCCTGGATATATTAATTAGAAATAGGTAAAGTATATTAATTTTGTGTTTATTTAATTAATTAATTAGTATAAAAAAATATATTGATATAAAAAATAAAAAAAACAGAGCAGAGGAGAGACTCGCTTTGCCAAAGGCCCTCAGCCCGGGGCTTGCAATGAACGCCCAGGGTTCAGGAGCAAAAGTACACGAGGCGAGAGGGGAGAGGCTCTCAATGAGCCCCAAAGGTGCTCAGATGACCAAAAGTAAATCAGGGAAGAGGCTCGCAATGAGCGCCAAAGGTACTCAGAGGACTAAAATTGTGTGGCAAACAGCATTACCTGCCTTACAATTGTATTGCCATAATTTTTTGATGGGCAAGTCGCTAGTATCAACAAAATAATGAGCTCATAAAGTAATGAGAATACATCTAGCTTGGTGTAAGAACAAAAATGTGTTTTGTTTTGGAGCTCTCTAAAAAGTTGTTGATCAGTAGTTGACCCATTTTGTTGTTATGAAGGTGCAGAGTTAACCTCATCCAGTACTGAGCCAGCAGATAAATTATTAAAAGAGCGAGTATTACAGACAGATAAAGTTCTGCTGCCATCTGCCACTTCCTTGGAAGAAAACACTCAGCTGCTGCTTGGAAACCTCTAGTTAATATCTATGTTTCATGAGCATTTGTTGCTCCTTTTGCGGATTTGCTGCTGATCAATTATTCATCTGTGAAAAGAGACAAAAATCTTGTGTTAATAAGAGTTTGTTTTAGCTGGGGTCCTTTAGGTTTATTTTTCGGGATTTTAATGAATTCTTTTATTTACACTTTATTTTATTATTTCTTGACTAAAATATCTTTTATAGCAATTTGCTTGTATGTAGTTTCTACAACTTTGAATAAAACCATTTCCATCCACTCTTCCTTTTGTTTCACATAACCTCTCCCTATTACTCATCTCATTGCTCCATATAATTGCTCCCTCTAACTGATCCTTTTGCTCAGTATGATTATCCATATGATTCTTCCTTTTGTAACATCTATCTACAGCTCATTCTTATGCTCCATATGACCTCTCCTTTAATCTTATTATTGCTCCGTAAAATGTTATTGGTTCTTGTAACCTCTCAGTAAAATGTCTCATAGTGCACCATATAATCTCCTAGTATCACATTCTCATTCTGCAGCATATAATCTCTCAGTATAACTTTTTATATTGCACCACATAACTGCTCAGTATCACTCCTCATATTGTCCCATATAACCTCTCACTAAAATGTCTCATATTGCACCATAAAATCTCCGAGTATCACTCCTCATTCTGCCGCATATAATTTTGCAGTATAACGCCTCATATTGCAACATATAAACTCCTAGTATCACTCCTCATTCTGCCGCATATAATCTCGCAGTATAACGCCTCATATTGCACCATATAAACTCCTAGTATCACTCCTCATTCTGCCGCATATAATCTCGCAGTATAACGCCTCATATTGCACCATATAAACTCCTAGTATCACTCCTCATTCTGCCGCATATAATCTCGCAGTATAACGCCTCATATTGCACCATATAATCTCCTAGTATCACTCCTCATTCTGCCGCATATAATCTCGCAGTATAACGCCTCATATTGCACCATAAAATCTCCTAGTATCACTCCACATTCTGCCGCATATACTGTAATCTCGCAGTATAACGCCTCATATTGCACCATATAATCTCCTAGTATCACTCCTCATTCTGCCGCATATAATTTTGCAGTATAACGCCTCATATTGCACCATAAAATCTCCTAGTATCACTCCTCATTCTGCCGCATATAATCTCGCAGTATAACGCCTCATATTGCACCATATAATCTCCTAGTATCACTCCTCATTCTGCCGCATATAATCTCGCAGTATAACGCCTCATATTGCACCATAAAATCTCCTAGTATCACTCCTCATTCTGCCTCATATAATCTTGCAGTATAACGCCTCATATTGCACCATATAAACTCCTAGTATCACTCCTCATTCTGCCTCATATAATCTTGCAGTATAACGCCTCATATTGCACCATATAAACTCCTAGTATCACTCCTCATTCTGCCGCATATAATCTCGCAGTATAACGCCTCATATTGCACCATATAAACTCCTAGTATCACTCCTCATTCTGCCGCATATAATCTCGCAGTATAACGCCTCATATTGCACCATATAACTGCTCAGTAGAACGCCTCATATTGCACCAAATAATCTCCTAGTATAACTTCTCATAGTGCACTGTATAATCAGTATAACTAATTTTATTGCTCCATATACTCTCACAGTATAAGTCTCCTATTGCTCCATACCATACCTCCCTATGCCTATATCTATATGCTCTTTCTATATCACCTCTGCTTTTGCTTTTCATACTGCTCTAAAACAACAATCTCTCCCTAAACCCTCTCTATTACTCACTATATACTTCATCAGACAATTTCAAACAATCCCTTCATTTACTTCTTATATTTTTTCTATAAAACTATCCTCTGGTACACAATCCAGTACACATCTAATCATGTTAAGAGAGCTAATACATACTCAATCAGCATCCTAGATTTATTTAGCAAATATAGAATTAAAATGTGTTGTCCCAGATTTTTGCTTTGTATTGCAGTTTTCTGCTTCTTGGTAAACCAGAGCTATTCCCATCATTGGCCAGCAGATGGCTCTGTTACTGCTCATAACAAGCTTTTTCCTGCCTAAACACAGCCTCTTCAGATCCTCACCAACAGCTGTTCTGCTGGCTTCAGAGCAGTGGGCCCTGCTGGCCATTTTTCTTCAGGCCTTCTTTCCGCCGTGTCGAACATAAATCTTTCTTTCTCCACACTAACCTGGGCAGCAGCTCTGTCCACCTGTGCCCACACTGGGTCCTGGCTCGGCAAAAAAATAAATAAATAAATAAATACACAAATGAATACTAGTTTTAAAGTAATCACTAGTTGAACCCCGTTTCTTTTGTCTCCACGGAAGTAGGGTTCCTCAAATTTCAGGGGACTGCAGTGAAAATAACATTGGAATGAGAGACAGAAACTTGAGAACTGGCAGCTACTAAGTAATATGCCCTATGGGACGGTGATTACTCAGGGTGCAGTCTCAAATTTTAGCTCAATTCTTTCATTACAACAAAATAATCTCCTTTAGCAAACCAGTCTGAATCTAACCTGGAAGACAGCCCCCAAGTGTCACACCAATCCCCTGAGAAACAACAAGACCCCAAACATGTTTCAGCCTCTCAGCTTTCCATAAGTGCTACTGGTTTCCCTAGGCAGTGAGCAAGGGATACACCAATGGATTAACCTATAAGCCTTTGGGAAACCCTATCTTATAAGCAAAAGCAGGATGAGAGACTCACAGGTGAACATATACAACATTAAGTAGCATGTCCTATGGTGTTGTACCTACTTAAGGTGCAGTCTCACATGTTTGCTTCCTTGTACTATTAAAGGGACATTTCCTTCTGCATTGAAGAAGATGCAAGGCCCCAGAAGTATTATGAAGTGTTACCATAAAAACATTCACATTAGTCTACAAATCATTTTATGCACTTTGATCACTAGGTCAATTAAATGGGGCTATGTATCAATTAAGATAAGTAACAGCATTTAAGGGAAATGCCCCAATGGTCAGTATAATATTTGTCATGAATTTAACTGATACAGACTTTACAGACCTTGATGACAAGGGGCAATTGAGACTGTAAGAAGTGCCATTTCTAAAATACTGTTCAGTGGTTAAAGTTACAAGACACAATGCTGTTATCTGTACATACAATTGCTGGTCAGCTCAGGTAGTTTTCTAGAAGTAGATTATATTGATAAATCACAGTCAATAGACATGACATTTCCACCAGCCTGTGCTGGATCAGACATTAAGGTGCAGATGGCTCATCTCAGTGGAAGCCAGTTGGTTAGGATGCAGTAAGAATGAAGAAAGAACAAGAGAGTTAAAAATTAAACAGGCAGCAGATGGCTCAAGTTGTTTGCCCTTCTTCATAGAGAGATAGCCAAGAGAAAAGTTTTTGTCCTTTACATATTGGTTAATCAACTGATAAACAGCCAAGGCTCAGGTGTTTCGGGTTAGGTTGGACCACTGATCACTTCTATAGGAGTAGCCTCTTTCACATACTATTTGCATGAATGCACCTTTAGTTAATGGATAAATGTTTTAGACCATCCTTTAATTGGGATCCATGGGATTAACCTATTTACTTCACTTAAATAACCATTGAAAAAACTTTTCAAATGAAGAACAGGATCAGATTTCTAGTTTGACCACTGACCTCAACAAAACGTTTGAATATAAAGGATGTTGTAAGCTATTTCTTTCACATTGACAGCTACATATTTTAAGTAGTAGGTTTTTATTAAATCTATTGGTCTGTAAACTATAGCTTTGGGTCTATCATTGCAATTAATACTTGAGTTACTTAAGTACTGCATGAGTTAAAGCCTATTATAATCCATTGTTTTGGAAATAGTTTCAATTGATAAAGGTTGAATATCAACATAATGTCAAACTCCAAAAATGAACTATAGGACTAGTGGAACACTAAACGAATTGTAATAAACATATCTGATAAGATCCATAATAGTCACAACATAAATTTACACTATTTATATATCTGGAAATATGGCTATCATTTTTCATCTCATTGATGTGGTTTTATATTAATAACTATTCCTCTCACTAGACATATCTGTGTGACTAACAATATGTTCCTTAGTCCATCTTCTTATCTGTTGCATATTAACAGCCTTATTAAATTGTAATTTAAGTTTTTAGTTAGTGAACTTCTATCCAAAAGCAAGGTCTTCACTAACTAAAAACTTCTGTAAATAAAATATGCTCTGTGCTTATATAGAGCCCTATTCAATTGGCCGGATCACAATTTAATAAGGCTGTAAATGACCACTGATATCCATACTTTAACTAGAATTTGCAATTGTGTTTTACTGGGGGCAGACATTGCTTTTCCCTAACTTGCAGCCTTATTAAATTCCAGCCTCGTAAATAAGAGGCTTCTACTTAAACCCTACGTACTGCAAAATATCTCAAAGTTACTGTGTTGCTGCGAGCAACGTATGAGCTACGCAGCAGGGCCGTCCGTATGAACACTGTGAAAATGTACATGAGGAGTGACAGCCTGCAAGATGATCTCACAGGCTCCCGCACCTCAACAAGTAGTGCAGGGGTCCTAAACGGGACCTCCGCGGCAGTCCCCCACATAAGCCCTGCAGTGGGAGGTACTCCAACAACCCCCCCGGCACCTAAAATGAACCCCCCTCTATGCGGGTTTCCCCATCGGGACCCCCGAAGTGTCCCCACATTAACGCCTTGCTGCAGGGGTCCATGGGACCCCCGCAGCCTCCTAACATTAACCCCTTGCAGCAGGGGTCCCCGATCGGCACCGATCAGGCCCCCGCTGCATTTAAAAAAAATAAAATTCCCCATGCGGCTCCTTAAAGGGCCCGCGGCACACTATTACTAATTCCGGCCGCGGCACCTAAAATTAACCCCCCTCTATGCAGGGGTCCCCATTGGGACCCCCGAAGTGTCCTCACAATAACACCTTGCTGCAGGGGTCCATAGGGACCCCCACAGCCCCCCCCCCCACATTAACCCCTTGCACCGGGGGTCCCCGATCGACACCGATCGTGACCACGCTGCATTTCAATTTTAAATTTCCCACCTCGCGGGTCCTTAAAGGACCGTAAAGGTCCTAAAAGGACTTGCACTAAAAAATATTAGCCCCAGGCAACTAAAATTAACCCCATAACTCATGGGGGTCAATACAGTTCCCCATAAGCCAATAATTAACCCTATAACTCATGGGGTTCAATACAGATCCCCATAAGCCAATACTTAACCCTGTCACTCATGGGGGTCAATACAGACCCCCATAAGCCAATAATTAACCCGTCACTCATGGGGGTCAATACAGACTCCCATAAGCACTTAATTAACCCTGTCACTCATGGGGCTCAATACAGACCCCCATAAAATCTTAATTAACCCCGTCACTCATGGGGGTCAATACAGACCCCCATAAGCCAATAATTAACCCCGTCACTCATGGGGGTCAATACAGACCCCCATAAGGCCTTAATTAACACTATAACTCATGGGGGTCAATACAGACCCCCATAAGCACTTAATTAACCCCGTCACTCATGGGGGTCAATACAGAGCCCCATAAGCACTTAATTAACCCTGTCACTCATGGGGGTCAATACAGAGCCCCATAAGCACTTAATTAACCCTGTCACTCATGGTGGTCAATACAGACCCCCATAAGGCCTTAATTAACCCTATACAATACATTACATTACATACAATACAAATAAAATACCCCTAACTATCTAACATACAATCTATTTAATATACAATATACAGACACAAAATAAAATAAACATATAAATATACATCCAGCTAGGGTTGAACTTGATGGACTTAAAGTCTTTTTTCAACCTTAAATACTATGGCCCTTATTCAATTGCAATTTGGCCAATAGAATAGGGCTCTAAATAAGCACATAACATATATTTTTTAAAGAAGTTTTTAGTTAGTAAACATCTATCCAAAAGCAAGGTCTGCACTAACTAAAAACTTCTGTAGAAAAAATATGCTATGTGTTTAAATAGAGCCCTATTCAATTGGCCAAATCGCATTTGAATGAGGCCCTATGTAACTATGTAACTATGTAACTTACCTCCCCGTAAAGGCCCCGGCCGCCTCCTCTTCAGCCACGGCTGGGCCCTGGAACCATCTGCGCAAAAAAAAAAAAAAAGCTGTTGTCAATGTTATACAGCCAATGAGAATGCGCAGATGTCTTCAGCCAATCACTCCATGGGGGTGTATCCCATTGTGATTGGCTGAAGGCATCTGCGCCTTGTAATTGGTTCCAATAAAGATTGACAGGCGCTTTAGCCAATCAGGGTGAGATTTTGGGGTGTATCCCATCCTGATTGGCTCACACATTGACGACTTCTGATTGGCTGAAATTGATAAGACAGCTTTTTCAGCCAATCAGAAGCCGCCATTGCCAATTTCCTCCCGGAAAAGGCTCCGGGAGGCTCATTAGCGTCGGGGAGGTCTGCAAGTGCAGATCTTGGTTCGTTTTTTTTTTTTAGAGCGCGGATGGTTCCAGGGCCCAGCCGGGGCTGAAGAGGAGGAGGCCGGGGACATCGCGGGGAGGTAAGTTGAATGTATATTTATATCTTTATATGTTTATTTTTATTTTGTGTCTGTATATTGTATTAATGTATTGTGTTTTTTTTAACAGGGCCGCGTCGGAGAAGAAAAGAAGAAGGACGGGACATGCTGTAAAGGTGAGTAGAATATTTAGAATGTGTTTAATGTTTATTTATTTTACGTTAATGTTTTGAACTAATTTTTTTGTTTTGTTTTACCCCTAGGTTAGTCATCTTAAAGGTAAGTGGTCTTAATTATTTTATTTTAGCTTAGAATTAGGGTCTGTGTATGTAGTTAGGATTGTAATAATTTTAGCCTAGAATTAGGGTCTGTGTATGTAGTTAGGATTGTAATTATTTTATTTTAGCTTAGAATTAGGGTCTGTGTATGTAGTTAGAATTTTAATTATTTTATTTTAGCTTAGAATTAGGGTTTCTGTATGTAGTTAGGATTTATTGTATATTAGATAGATAGGGGAATGTATTTGATATAGTTAGGATTTATTGTATGTTAGATAGATAGGGGGTATTTTATTTGTATTATATGTAATGTATTGTATGTAATGTATTGTATGTAATGTATTGTAATGTATTGAATGTATTGTATTGTGTATGTCTGTCTTTCCTTTTCAGGTGTGTATTTTTTTTTCTGTAGTGGGGGGGGAGGGGTTGTAATGTATTTTTTTATTTTCTGTAATGTAGGTTTTTTTTATTTTCTGTACTGTAGTTTTTTTATTTTTGGTTACTTAGGTTTTTTTATTTTCTGTAATGTAGTTTTTTTTATTTTCTGTACTGTAGGTTTTTTATTTTTGGTGACTTAGGTTTTTTTATTTTCTGTAAGGTAGGTTTTTTTATTTTTTGTAAGGTACGTTTTTTTATTTTTTGTACTTAGAGTGGTGGGGAGGTTTATTAGGGGGTAGATAGTGTAGGTAGGTAGTGTAAGTATTAATAGATTAGTGTAGAGGGGGGTTAGTCTAGATTTAATGGTTTATTGGGGGTTATAGTGTAGTGTTTGTAGTTAGTGTCATTATGGTCCTTGTGGACCGTCATGGCACTTATGTGGTTAATGTTAGGTTTTTAACAGCCC
Organism: Discoglossus pictus; assembly: GCA_027410445.1. Lineage (NCBI taxonomy): Eukaryota > Metazoa > Chordata > Amphibia > Anura > Alytidae > Discoglossus > Discoglossus pictus. Next base: position 227,486,220 of record CM050167.1, read on the forward strand.
CATAAGGGTCATAATACACCCTTATGGGACTGATGGGGTTAAATAGAGGCTTATGGGGGTCTGTATTGACCCCATGAGTGACGGGGTTAATTATTGGCTTATGGGGGTCTGTATTGACCCCCATGAGTGACAGGGTTAATTATGTGCTTATGGGGGTCTGTATTGACCCCCATGAGTGACAGGGTTAATTATGTGCTTATGGGGGTCTGTATTGACCCCCATGAATTATAGGGTTAATTAAGTGCTTATGGGGGTCTGTATTGACCCCCATGAGTGACTGGGTTAATTATTGGCTTATGGGGGTCTGTATTGACCCCCATGAGTGACAGGGTTAATTACGTGCTTTTGGGGGTCTGTATTGACCCCCATAAGGGACAGGGTTAATTAAGTGCTTACGGGGGTCTGTATTAACCCCCATGAATTATAGGGTTATTTAAGGGCTTATGGGGGTCTGTATTGACCCCCATGAGTGACGGGGTTAATTATTGGCTTATGGGGGTCTGTATTGACCCCCATGAGTGACAGGGTTAATTACGTGCTTATGGGGGTCTGTATTGACCCCCATGAGTGATGGGGTTAATTATTGGCTTATGGGGGTCTGTATTGACCCCCCATGACTGACAGGGTTAATTACGTGCTTATGGGGGTCTGTATTGACCCCCATGAGTGATGGGGTTAATGAATGGCTTATGGGGGTCTGTATTGAAACCCATGAGTGACAGGGTTAATGACGTGCTTATGGGGGGTCTGTATTGACCCCCATGAGTGACGAGGTTAATTGAGTGCTTATGGGGGTCTGTACTGACCCCCATGAATTATAGTGTTTAATTAAGTGCTTATGGGGGTCTGTATTGACCCCAGTGAATTTTTGGGTTAATTAAGGGCTTATGGGGATCTGTATTGACTCCCATAAATGATAGGGTTAATTAAGTGCTTATGGGGGTCTGTATTGACCCCCATGAGTTATGGGGTTAATTTTAGTTGCCTGGGGTTAATATTTTTTAGTGCAAGTCCTTTCAGGAACTTTACGGTCCTTTAAGGACCCGCGAGGCGGGAAATTTAGAAATTGAAATGTAGCGGGATAACGATTGTTGCCGAACGGGGACCCCCGCTGCAAGGGGTTAATGTGGGGGGGGGGGCTGCTGGGATCCCTAAAGACCCCTGCAGCAAGGAGTTTATGTGGGGACACTGGGGGGACTGCTTTTAACGCAGCATAGAGGGGGGTTAATTTTAGGTGCCGCGGCCGGGATTAGTAATATTGTGGCGCGGGCCCTTTAAGGAGCCACGGCGGGGAATTTAAAATGTTTAAATGCAGTGGGGGCCTGACCTATGCAGATCGGGGACCCCCCACTGCAAGGGGTTAATGTGGGGACACTTCGGGGGTCCCAATGGGGACCCCCAGCATAGAGTGGGGTAAAAAAAAATTGCCGCGGCCAGGATTGGCTAATAGTGTGCCGCGGGCCCTTTAAGGAGACGCAGCAGGGAATTTTACATTTTTAAATGCAGCGGAGGCCTGATCGGTACCGATCGGGGACCCCGGCTGCAAGGGGTTAATGTGGGGGTGCTGCAGGGGTACCGATAGAGACCCCTGCAGCATGGGGATGTGTATAGGGAGCAGGGGGGAGTCTCACACGGCTGTTTCGGGCTGCTCCGAGGCAGCACGTAGAGGCTTTAGGATCCCTTGCTGGCACTTTTTGTGCTCGTAGGGATTCTTTCGAGATGCTAGAATCACTGATAGATTTAAGGCAGCGTGTGACTCCGTAGCTCTCTCGGAGCCTATTCTCTGCCATTTTTCGTAGTCATCTCGCAAAGCAGGCTGCGAGACATTCGGTCCTCGCAAACAGGACCGAGTGAACTACGAGGAAGAATTTAATGAGGCCCTTGATTTATAACCTGGGAAGGACCTTGGATGTAGGTAAGATATGCATTTTGTTTCTTTTAAAGTATTCATTACAATGGAGTGCAATGTAGAATAGGTTAAATGGATCCACTAAGGAGTACAACCTACTATAGCATTAACTCCCAGGTGTTTTTGGCAAGCCAATAAAACAATGATCACCCACAGAAGAGAATGTTTGCATGGAACAGCCAATAAATTCAAGGTTGTTTTCTTGCTAAAATCTTTTTCAATTGCCATACTACAAATGTAGAAATATAGATTTGATAACAGGCAGAAGGCCCATCTAGTCAGCACATTCTAAATACAATCTTGGCTTACTGAATCCTCAGTTTGCTGTTATGTTTACACATGTTTGCCCCTACCAAGTCCACTGGAAGACTCATCTACTTCGATTTTTGTATATTATCAGGACAAATCTTCTTCATTCCATCTTCAAATCCTGCCCTCTTGTTCTTTTTTATATTACTTCAGTGCTCCTTTAAAACTCACATACAGTATTATTCTTCCTTTTGAACCAATTCTGTTTTCTTTAGTAAGAATTTCTCACAAAGCAGCACTTCTGACTCTCGTTTTCTTGGCCTGACTAAAGATTAACGAGCTTGGGGCTCTCTGAGACACTCTCGCACTTTCCAGTGGCTTCCAAAATAGCAAACTATTTTTCATGTGGGGGCGTAGGGACCGGCGGGCGATGCAGCAGGTGCAGCACTGACTCCCGTCTGCAGAGAGGGGAACAGATTTATCTCTTGCTCCGCTACACGTGGATGGATGAAGCAGATTACTCTCCAGCAGGGCTGGAGATCACATGTGCTGGGTTAAGAGGTAAGTATGTGATGTATGTACATAAGAAGAGGTTTCTAATGAATGAAGACCAAGCCAAGCCATGCACCTGAGAATGGCGGTGATAGATCTCTCTCTGGGCGAGAGAAGCAGCAGCACAAGAACGCTCACTGCAGGTACTGGGAGAGTCCACATCTACAGTGCCGACTGCAGCAGAACACCTGAAACTCTATTATTACTTGCGCTGTCTGATTTAAAGATATAGGATAACATACAACACGTTCATATAGCTATAAGTAGTAATTGTTTATATTATAGGGAGTGAGGATCAGTATTAATACATACAATTAAACTGTCACTTTTTGAGGAGGCAGTTCACAATTTTAGCATAAATCCCTCTATTTTAGACCAACCACATCCCTCTTTCCTTTTCTGAATTGCAGTGCTGGAAGAGTTAAAAAGGTTCTTTTAATCTCTGCATTTGGAACAAAATAAAGGCCTTCACCTGTATAATTCTTATTAGGATGTGTCCGGGCATTGCCTTAATTGAGTTAAGGAGCTCTGTGGAAAAATTGGCTAGGTATTCCGGTCTTTGTTCCAAAAGTAGCTTGTACAGGGGTTGAATTAATATTTTTTAACCCATACATTTCATTTTTCATACAAAGAAAATATGGTAATGTTTAAAACCTGCTCCTTTAAAACAATCTGACTTCAGTATTCCTTTAAGCACATATATTTATGCATTTCAAACACATTACATTCGGCCGCCATTTTTTTGTCGTTTAGGCAATTTTCGTGTGCTTTCAATTGTCGTGCAACCTGACTCCCAGACATTCTGGCTGTCCCCCTGTGCTGTTAGTGATGTTTTTTATTTTATTTTATTTTTGTTACTTTTGGTGGTGTTATTGTTGTTTTTGTATGTGCGTGGTTCGGCTGTTAAGTTCCGTATTTTATGGACCTCGTATTTGTATTTTTTGTAAATGCCGCGGGTCGTATTATTTTTGTGTCTCGCTTTCCTTGCTGCAAGTATTACGGACGGTAATTTTTTTATGCGACTTGTGTAATTGAGTTTTGTGTTGATGTGTAGTTCCATGGGTCGTAGGGATGAGCGCTTATGGCGCTCATCTCCACAGCTCAGTGAGCGGCGAAGAAGTCGTACTGGGTCGTAGGGATGAGCGCCTATGGCGCTCATCTCCACCAGCACAAGGAGCACCTTCGGCGCTCCTTGCCAGCATCTGTGGCCTTTGCAAGCGTTAGCAACAACCCTTATTGCTCACAACTATATATGTGATATCTCAACAGAAAAACTACAACTCCTAGCATGCTGTGTGGATTGGCAGCACATAGAGGAACTTTACTACTCCTGTCCCCAAGGCACAAAGCACTTCCTTGTAGGAACTCTGTATAGATCAAACAAACCTCTAGTGGTGTTCTGAGTCAATTTTCTGTGCTGTAGCATGGTGTCCCCTGCCAGCAGGAGTCCCGAGACAGCTGCCTCATGGGATATCGAGCCCTGATTATTAAGGGTAGGGAGGGCGTTATTATAAAGGATCATTTCAATCAAGGAATCGTGGAAAGTATTATTGAAGAAGTAAGACTTAACGTTTATCCCTTAAAATAATTAATTCAAAGTAATTAAAAATATACCCAAGAACAGTATATGTCAATCAATAAAGTAACATGTAAAATATAATGGAAAGTAAAAAAGTAAGAATGGAATAAATACTTTTAAACATTGTATGGTATCTGTATCTGTATCAGTGAAATGGTATAATGCCCAGTTTCAAAGTATGAAAAAAGTAATGATAAGTTGTCACAACTGTCAATAATGTCAAGAAAACAAAATGATAATGGGACTTGTTGAGACATGTACATTCTAATCTAAAAATCTAAAGTGTTTTGCTGTGATACAGGTGTGTGATAGATATAAAATTGCAGTGTGAAGGCAATAGGTTCAAGCAAGTGGAGGTGGCTCTAAATGCCCCAAACAATAAATTATATCATCTGCAATGTGACAGTGAGAGAGTGAATTAAAGGGACAGTGCCTCCTACAACAAACACACTATTACAGCAGTAACATATTAAAATGATAGTATCGCCTATAAGCATAGTGGCCTTTCTGCACAGATATAATTTTATAAGCTTTTGTGGACATATCCAAATATTGATTCAGGATATGTGCAAATAAAGAACCAGACCAACACCATGCGATTTTGTTGAGCAGGACAAAGCAAACATGCAAATAAATGGATGCACTATATAAGAAAACTTTGGTATATATTCCTAAGACATTGCAAAGAAACCATTGCAGTACTTTTTAAACTTTTTTAACGTATGCTTACTAATAAATCTGGATATGATACTGTCTGTGGATTTATTTTAAATTTGCAAGAATGCCCAATGGAGTTTCTTGTCTTGCCCTTAAAACTGTCAGGAGAATATGGGCCAAGAGGCATTTTGGATGATCCATCTGTTATATATTAGATGCCTAATGGGACTTGGCATTGGGCAATGAGGCGGGAAGCCCAGGTAGAGGACAAGATATGCTAACAGTAGCCTCCAGTACTGGTTATCAGTAGGGTCACCTCTTGAGTGTCCTTCATTCCAAGTAGATTAAATTGCCTGTGTGCAGGAGAGAGATGTTGCTGTGGCTTTCAATAAGCTTCACCTGGAGTGTGTGTGTCCTGATTTACCCCTATGTCATGGGAGTTGTTTCAAGGAAAAAGTATAGAATAGGATTAATCCTTTGTAAATGTGTTGTAAGTGTCCTCTGATGAAAGCCAACATAGTCATTATCAATATTAAGACTGTAATATAAAATGTAATTATAGTCTATGGGGACAAATATTATTTTATGGCATTCCATGAATAATAACGAATGCATATTGTTCCTAGGTTGATCCTCTCATTATACAGCCAACTAATAAGGCAAGGCTGTGAACGTTAGTATGGACATATGATTTACTGAAGAGGGCAGGCCCTGAGGAAAGGACTCTTTACAGAAAAATATTTGTTTATGCAAATGTTTGACTAGGTTTCTTAATTAATTTTATCTTACTTACTATAATTGTTGCCTCTCCCTCTTCTTGTTCTCACACACTGGGGAAGACTTCATACTACTAGTGTAATGCTGCTACAAGCAGACAGTGACATGCTATATGTCAGAGCAGCATGTGACAATAGTAACATGAAGTCCCTCCTGTGGGTGTGGCTTTATGTCTTAAATGTAAAATCTGCCAGCACTTATAAGAGAGAACAGGAATACAGGTGTTACTCTAGAAGCTGAGAAACAGTTGCTCTATGGTCTTTGAAGATGTAAGTGAAGTGTAAATTACATTGAAGAGGATAAAATAGATAAAGTAACCTAGTTAAAACATTTGTCATTTTACCTCAAGTCCCTTTATTAATGATTATGTTCAAAACAGGGCAAGAAAGTCTTTGAAGACAAAATATTTATTTTAGTGAATGGTCTAAATATGATATTAGGGGGTACAAAAGTGAATGAACCATTTTTTTTTAAACATTGATGGTTTAGCCCATTTTGCATTGATGAGATAAGAAAAGTGGGAGCAGTTGTCCACCACTCTTTCAAACATAAATGACCAGAATCAGAAACACTGTCACTACAAAAGATGTTCTTTTTATATGGTGTGGTCTCCGTGATCAAACGGCACTGAATGGTTGTGTGACCCCCATGTAGGTTTCTCAGATTATCAGCTCCTCTAGCAGATATCACAGACTTGTAAGATTTCTTTTCAAACACGAATTTGAAGGTTTCCGGTGCTTTGAAGTTCAGCATTGCAGAGAAATGTGAAAGCCTCCGCTCTCCCTAGAAAGTGCTTTCTTTAGTAAACACACGCAGAGAGCTTACAAAGCCCTTGGAGCGGTAACAAGCCCTCCACCTGACTTTGTCTTTGTGTAACAGAGACTTCATTCACTCTGCATCTTAAACGTTTAAATAAACTGCTGCCCATACCAATAAAACCTACATTTTACTCTATAGCGTGTCTGCACCTCATCATATGTAAACAAGTCACATTTATTAGCTTAGCTGTACTGCCTCCAAATACTGCACGTATGCTGCTAATCAATGCTGGTCCATTGTTCAGACATTTAGTTGTGTCCAACTCTCCATGACCCTATGGACTGCAGCATGCAAGGGACATCTATCATTATGTTTCTGGTCATGCTTATCCATAAGGTTATCTTGGCAAAGATTCTGAAGTGGATTGCCCGTTCCTTTTCCACTGTACAGCTATTTGTCTGACTTCTCTGCTATGACCTGCCCATCTTGGGTGACCCTACGTGGTATAGCTCACAGCTTCATTGAAGTACACAAGTCCCTTCACCATGACAAGGTAGCAATCCAGAGTTTTTTTTTATATAATTATTATACTCTTATCATTTAGTGTCACCAATCTGTATAATGTCTCCTATTGCTTCATGGAGTCACGTTGTGTAACTGTTCTTATTGCTTGTGATAAATAGCCAGGTGATCCTGGAATTTGTGGGAGAAGCCATATCCTTTAAATACCCCCACACAATGCCTCTGCTCATTTCTCCCCTCCTCCTTACCCATATTTAACCTTCTCTGCATCTTCCTAGGGCTCTAAACAAACCAAAAATGGGACCACAACTATCTCATATAAATTCACCTATCAGTCGATGTTGCTATCCATGTTTTTCCTTTTATTGCTACGTATAATCTCTACATAACTCATCCTATTGTTTATTACAATTTCCCTATAACTCTATCCATTACCTAATATTACTATCCCCTCTAAATGCTCAGACCTATAACTAATCCTACTAATATATTTAAATCTACCTGTGATAACTCATCTAATGATTAATGCATACTTATTACACTGTGACAATCACTACTTCTTACTTTGGCATCATATGTACAAAAATCTGCTAAGAAAATGCCCAAAACTTATATGGGGAAAAATATAGCTTGCTGTAATATGTATATCTGTAATAAGAGAAACTGTGATTATACTTTAATAAGAGCCACAGGCCATTGTTTTTATATGGAAGTATTCCATTATATTCCAATGCTCTATTATATTTTAGAAAAACATTTACAATGTTATTTACATATGACTTATACAAATTGTATGTATCATTATCATCATCACTATCATCAGTTCAGGTTTCAAGCTTATTCCTACTTGAGCACAGACAGGTTAATCACAATGGCAGTGCCAATGATTTTCTGATGTCTTTATCCACTACTAAGCTATTGATTAATCCATCTGTGCTCAAATAGGGAAAAACTTAAATAAAATAAAAATGAAAAGCTCTAGAAAAGAGATACTTCTTTATCAATTATGCACCAAACTAACAATATTAATGAATTGCGTAAAGCCATGCACATAAAATATTTTTGGGGAAAATCTAAATTTTTGAAGACTCTGTTTATGAGTACAGGAATCCATTTTGTGTTTGTTATATCACATTCTGAGATCTTGATGATGGGGTATGTGCTTTCAAAATCATAGTTTGTCCATTAGGTTTAGTGCCCAAAAAGGACAAAGGTCAATTTTAGATGATTCACCACCTGTCCTCTCCTACCGTTTCTAATGCTTCTTTCGATAAGACTTTTGCCTTACTCAGACAAGCAGGCCTCATCACTTTAATGGCAAAAGAGCACATTAAAGCGGCTTTCACCTTACTCCCAATCCATAAAGTTAGTCAACATCTCTTGAGTTGTAGATTTAAGGGTAAATTCTATGTGGATATATATATATATAGATTAATAATGAATATTGTAGTATATTATGATACCGTTTGTGTTGGACAAATACCTCATTTATATTGATGAGCTTTGGAGAGGTGCCACCTCTCTTTATCAAGTCTGAAGAGTATTGCTTTAGACTTGATAAAAAGAGATTGAACCTCTTAAAAGCTTGTCAAAATAAAAAAGACGTTTGTCCAATACAAAAGGTATCATAATATACTGCAATACTCATTATTAATCCATATATATGTACGGCGGGGGGGGGGGGGGGGGGGTGGTATTTGATCCCCTGCTGATTTAAATGTTTGTCCACTGACAAAGAAATGATTAGTCTATGATTTTAAAGGTAGGTGTATTTTAACAGCGAGAGACAGAATAACATAAAAACAAACAAGAAAAACGCATGTTAAAAGAATTATAAATTCATTTTCAGGTCAGTGAGGGAAATAAGTATTTGATCCCCTATCAATCAGCAAGATTTCTGGCTCCCGGGTGTCTTTTATACAGGTAACAAGCTGAGATTAGGAGCACTCTCTTAAAGGGAGTGCTCCTAATCTCAGCTTGTTACCTGAATAAAAGACACCTGTCCACAGAAGCAATCAATCAATCAATATTCCCCATTTTCCACCATGGCCAAGACCAAAGAGCTGTCCAAGGATGTCAGGGACAGGATTGTAGACCTACACAAGGCTGGAATGGGCTACAAGACCATCGCCAAGACGCTTGGTGAGAAGGTGACAACAGTTGGTGCGATTATTCGCAAATGGAAGAAACACAAAATAACTTCTCCCTCGGTTTTTCTGCTTCATGCAAGATTTCATCTCGAGGAGTTTCAATGATCATGAGAACGGTGAGGAATCAGCCCAGAACTAATCTTGTTAATGATCTCAAGGCAGCTGGGACCATAGTCATCAAGAAAACAATTGATAACACACTACGCCGTGAAGCACTGAAATCCTGCAGCACCCACAAGGTCCCCCTGCTCAAGAAAGCACATGTACAGGCCCATCTGAAGTTTGCCAATGAACATATGAATGATTCAATGGAGAACTGGGTGAAAGTTTTGTGGTCAGATGAGACTAAAATCGAGCTCTTTGGCATTAACTCAACTCGCTGTGTTTGGAGGAGGAGGAATGCTGTCTATATCTCCAAGAAAACCATCGCCACCGTCAAACATGGAGGTGGAAACATTATGCTTTGGGAAATTTTCTGCTAAGGGGACAGGACAACTGCACCGCATCAAAGGGACGATGGACGGGGCCATGTACCATCAAATCTTGGGTGAGAACCTCCTTGCCTCAGCCAGGGCATTGAAAATAGGTCATGGATGGGTATTCCAGCATGACAATGACCCAAAGCACACAGCCATGGCAACAACAGAGTGGCTCAAGAAGAAGCACATTAAGGTCCTGGAGTTGCCTAGCCAGTCTCCAGACCTTAATCCCATAGAAAATCTGTGAAGGAATCTGAAAGTTTGAGTTGCCAAACGACAGCCTCAAAACCTTATTGACTTGGAGAGGATCTACAAAGAAAAGTGGGACAAAATCCCTCCTGAGATGTGTGCAAACCTGGTGGCCAACTACAAGAAATGTCTGACCTCTGTGATTGCCAATAAGGGTTTTGCCACCAAGTACTAAGACAAAGGGGTAAAATACTTATTTCCTTCATTGACCTGCAAATCAATTTATAACTTTTTTAACATGCGTTTTTCTTTTCTTTTTTTGTTATTCTGTCTTTCACTGTTAAAATACACCTATCATTAAAATGATAGACTGATCACTTCTTTGCCAGTGGAGAAACGTTCAAAATCAGCAGGGATCAAATACTTTTCCCCCCCACTGTATATAGATTTTTACAGTAATTACTAAGGGCCTCATTCTATTATCGGCCGTAAATCGGCCGTAAGGCTGCGATTCCTTGCGGGGGTTCAGTTAACTCGCGATTCTATTATAAGGCCCCGCAAGGATCTCCTCTTACGGCCGGCCGCATATCTTTGAACCGGCCGTAAGCTGTGAAATATAAAAACTCAAATATAAATTCAAGCCTGCACTGTACAGCTCTGTAAATGCTAGGGATCATATTGGGGGACATGAGGATTAAAAGGAACCCACTCTCAAGCTTGCACATCTGCCCAAACCCGAGTTCAAATTAACTGTTTATTTTCCGGCTGCGGCGTGGGTGTGTCTGAGGTGCTCCAAGCACTCTGGACTTTTTACATGGATATTTTACGGATATTAAAAATAAAATATTTTACGGATTTGAGTACAGGATAATTATGTGCTATTTTTTCTAACACCAAAAATCCCTTTATAGTCTTCTCAAAGTGCAGGATGGCTTTATTTGAGCTATTTTATGTGCTTAATTGGTGCTAGCGAGACCTCTTTCCTGCAAGTAAGCTGCGGCTCGCTTTTAGCCTTGCAGAGAGGTTTCCCGGAGCAATTGAATTGCAAATCTCTTGCGGCCGTTTTAGATCAAAGGCTTTCCTCCGGCGCGAGCGGCCGCAAGAGATAGCAAGGCACCGGCCGCAAGCCTGCCGGAATCCCCGGCCGTAAGGGAATAGAATAGCAGAATAGCTTGCGGCCGGTCCTTGCGGCCCCGCAACGGCTGCGGCCGCTAATAGAATGAGGCCCTAAATTACTAGATTACTGGACATTCACGGCTGCTTCACTCTTTATTTATTTTTATATATTTTAGATTATTTATTATCATTGTACACATTTTTATTTAGACACTATACAGTTTGTTATTTTTATTTACTTTTGGCAATTTTTCGTATTTGGGAAAGATTTGTTATATGCATGGTAACCTATTTCATATTGCTAATGTTTTACAACTGCTCCTATATATATCGTTTTTTTTCTGCACTGTTTAACTTGATTATAAGAAGAGAAGAGTATGGACAGTTTGAGAAAATGATAATAATGTTTGCCACAACTGAGTCCCTTTCATATAGTATCCAGTGATACAGTTATGTTTATGGCAACAAGGTACAGGCCTAGAGTAGCACCTTATGGAGGGACATCCATTTCAGCTGGTGCAGTACTATGGAATAACCTGTGCATACGTACAGAAATGTGTATGCAGTGATGTTTCTGTTTGTAGGTTGATCTGGCATATAATATATATATATATATTTGTTACATATGTGGTCATTTTAGTATGAGAACATAGGAAGCTAAAAAGAGGAGTAGTAACTGGGTTTTGAAGGCGTAGTAACCAGATTGGTCCTAGGGCACGATAAAACCTGAATATTTGTTTATATAAAATCTCATCAACAAAATCAATAGAAGAAAAAAAAACATTTCAAATTAGCTTTTAAAATATGCATTTGAAATTTAGAGTAGACTTCAGCAAAGTTGCTTTCTTCTCCCTATCAAATGGCGAAGGACAAAGAGGATATGCCTAGGAGACTGTCCTGATATGAGTGTTTATGAGCCTCCTTCATATTAGTGGCTACTGCATACAAATCTAGATGAGCCAGAAAAAAAATAGGATAGCCTCCTGAACAGATTCTCCCTTACCAACTGCACACTTAAAATGTTGTGGAGAGAAAAAAAACTCTGTTTGTCCTTGAAGTTCAAATGTAAACTTTAAAAGCTATATTGAGTTTATTTAGCTTTTAAAAAGGTAGGAAAGGTAGAAAAGAAATCTGAAGGCACTGTGAGGAGAAAAGTAAGAAAGAGGGATGGTACCACTGTTCATTATGCCTGTCTTGTCATGTCTTTTCACTTGTCTGATTATACAGAAGGCTGTAATAATAGGAAACACAATACCTATTGTACAGTCGCTATCATTTTGTTGTAAATGTACTGTCCTTAATTAGATAAATGTTATACAAACCGTAACATGAATGGGCAAAATGTAAATGGGAAAAGACAGGTGGAAGCAGCGAGACAAAGACAGACCATAAGCAGGTAAAGAGAGAGTCAGAGACGAGATATACAACGATATAGAAAAATAGGAAAAACATGGATACAGAGATATAAGGGAGGCAAGAGAAAACTATGGAGAGGTAATCAGTGTAATCCAAGTGAGAGTTAAGAGATAATAGAATCACAGTCACAGGGAAGAGAGGATGATAAGGCGATAGGACGAGAAACAAGAGATTTGGGGAATGTGGGGAAAGAGAAAGTGGAGGAGAGAAATAGACAATGTTGAGACGTAAAGACAGTGATAGGGAAGAGAGATGGGATTGGAACAGAGAGAGAGAGAGGGAAGAAGCAAAGATGGGAGAGAGGGCTAAACAGCGTCAAGACACTGAGAAAGCAGGAGACTCAGGAGAGAAGTAGAAAAGAAAAAAGACTTGTGAGAAATACAAAGTCTGAAGATAGAGGGGTGGTTGAAGCACAAAGAGTAAGTAGCTAGAAGGGAGAAATGCACAGAAACCAGTGAAACCGTCAAGGGAGAAGCAGGGAGATAAAAGAGAATGAGAGCAGAAAAGAGATAGAGAGGGACAACTATACTCCATATACTGCCCCTGCTCTGCCGCACCTTACTGTGATGGTGCAGCCCAACTCAGAAGGAGGCTCCAGGAAACAGCTCCCAAAGACCTCATCTATAGAACTTGATCCCCACAAGGCAAGAGAATTATGTAGAAAAAAGAATGAAACTGACAGAGAAAGAAGCACATAGGTAAAGAAACAGGTGGTTAGATGATTGAGAGGGGAAGTATGTTAATAGAGGGAGACAAGGTATATTTAGACAGTGAAGGTGCAGAAGTGGAAGCTGTAGAAATAAATGGTGGGCAGCTTAAGAGGATAGAGGGGGAGAAAGTGTCAGATTGAAAGGGTGGATCAGATTGAAATGGTGGGTAACAGAGAGGGGCAAAATAAGAGGGTGGAGGGGGCAGAAATATGTGGTCGGTGATCATAATGTGAAGAGGTCCCAAAATGAATTGGAATGGTCAATGTTGGAGAAAAAAATGGGGACAGATTATAATGTGGAAGAATGAAATAGGCTGAACAGAAAGTGAGGGTAGAAGGAGTAAAGAGATGCGGCTAATTAAAGATGTGGATGGGAGGAACAAGAACGTCTAATCAGATCATATACTGAGAGGGCATTGCTTTGTGTGTAGGCATTTAAATTATACAAACAAGAGGGGAAAGAGACTGCTTTATGGGAGTACAAGGAAATCAACAAGGCTTGCAAAAGGGCTATTACACTGGCTAAAATAGAAAATGAAAAATGAGTTGCAAAAGAGAGAAATACTAAACCTAAAATATTTTTTTAGGTATATCAATGGGAAGAAGGCCAGGAAGGTAGCTATAACATTACAATGTGAAACAGACCGTCTGACAATTAGTGACCAGGAAAGGGCAGATGAGCTAAATAGGTTTTTTCTTCTGTATATACAAGGGAGGTACCAGTGGTTGTGTCACTGCACCATAATGGGGCTACACTACCTTCACCAAATAATTGGTTAACGCAGGAAGAAATCCAAAAGAGGTTAGAAAAAATTTTGATAAAGCCCTGGGTCCTGATGGAATACATCCAAGGCTACTGAGGGAACTGGGCTTTGTAATAGCCAAACCATTATATCTAATGTTTCAAGATTCACTCAACACTGGGTCACTACCCACCCGACACAAATCGCAACCCGAACCAGAGTCCCAATCCCGAACAGCCAGAGTCGCCGATCCACGAATCAGCGCAGGGCTCCCAACCAGCTCAAATGGAACTAACTGACGGGACCTTAATTAAAATCAAACAGATCCTGCAAGCTGAAATTAAACATGCAGTGGACGACCTAAGGTCAGACATCCAATCTATGAACCAGAGGCTGCAAGGCCTGGAGGAAAGCACTGACCAGATCGCTGAGACCCAAGCGCTAGATAAGCAGGATATCCTACAAAATGCTTCTAAGATCCAGATGTTGGAGGATAAAGTAGAGGACCTGGAGAACAGATCCCGCAGACATAATATTAGGCTGAGGGGCGTCCCCAATAAAATAACGGATGTTCTACAATATTCTAGAGATGCTATAAGCATGATCCTTCCTTCGGTCGAGGAGTCAAACTGGGCAATAGAAAGAGCTCATAGAGCGCTGGGATCTTCTAGGGACCAAAACCTACCCAGAGATATCATTATTAGATTTGCCCAGCAAAAGGCTAGAGACTTGATCCTTGCGGAAACCAGACTAAGGAGGGAAATCCTAGGCCCAGACGGCACCAAGATTCAAATCTATATGGACTTATCCCCTTCTACCCTTCAGAAAAGGAGGGAGATGAGACCCACATTGCGAGTGCTCTCCCACTACAAGATAGCATACAAATGGGGGTTCCCATTCGCACTTTTGTTCACTTATAAAGGAAAATCCTTCAAGGTGATATCGTTTGAGGAAAGCCAAAGCCTTCTGAACAGACTGAAACTCGTGCCTATGGAATCCGAGGAAGAACATTCCTTCCCTCAAGCGGAATTGAAGCAGGCCAAGAAGGGTCAAGGAATCCCACAGCCGCAAAGATCAAAGCCCATTTCCAACCCTTTGAGGGATATCAAGCACCGTGAGCAGGATCTAGCGGGGGACCCCATATCATAACATTTTTCCAAGTCCAAACTTTGTTTCCATAGTACTCTTTATGCTATATAGGAAACCTGGACTCCACCTCGGGAGCTGCAGAAGGAAAGGCGGATTTCTTGATCCTTTGCACACGCTTGGACATTGCTTACAAAAAGGACTATAATTCAATTGAGTATTGTATCTTTGTTTATGCATTAGTTTAATCAGGTCATACAGGGGGTGGAGGCCAAGTTTAGCCCGGGGGCTGTTAGATAGTGCTGGGTTTATTTTTTCACAACCAATCTCTTTAGCCAACTGGAGGTATTGGGTGGAACTGTAATACTGTTTTTCTATTATTCTTTGTCTCGCTTAACATTATGCATATTTACTAGAGTACTCAGGATGGCTACTTTAGGTGGCTAAGCTCTATCTTAAGTAGGGGTTTAGAACCCATGATATTGTTAGAGCTAGTTTTGGTAGTGATATTTGATAGTTTTCTCCCTGTTGGGTTAATTTGGGGGGGTAAGTCGCCTTCCCTTAACCCCAACGTAAAGTCTATGAATAGTAGTCTGGGGAGGATTTACTGTCATCCTTGGTTTACTAATTGGGTACTGTTTTGTACTGATGTTGTTTTTTTGTTCATTGTATGTTCTCCCGCTGGTGCCTGGCGGACTAAGAAATGCCTGAAGTCGTCCACGTCTGGAGCGAATCGTGGTGGGTGTGTCCCGGGCCGGCTGGCGGGGAAAGTAGAAGCTGAGGCAGAGAGATCTATGTGGGGTAACGTTCCAGCGACTTTAACACACCTAGATAACGCACCGCCATGACTGATCACTCACACAACATAATAACGCATAATGTAAAAGGCTTCAACTCCCCGTTTAAAAGACGTAAGGCCTTTCTCTTTTATAAAAGGATCAAGCCATCTATAATTTTCCTACAGGAAACTCATTTTGCGAGAGACAAAGTTCCGAAATTTCTCCACAGAGATTACCCCAATTTCTATACTTGTTCACAGCCCTCCAAGAAAGCAGGTGTGGCCATTCTCCTTCACAAGAACCTCCCCTTTAAATTAGAAAAACAGGAAAAGGATAAGGAGGGTGATTTCCTCATACTTTCAGGTACGATTCTGGATGTTAGGGTCTCCTTGGTGAATTTATATGCCCCCACGGTTAACCCGCACAACACCCTTATCAAATTACTGAACCTTCTAAAACAAGAGGACAGAGGGAAAATTATTATGGGTGGGGACCTGAACTTGGCGCTTCAACCTTTCCTTGACAGGTCAGGGACACCTTCATATACTAGAGATGCTAAAAAACTTAATATCATTTACTCCCTACTTAAGGAACTGGAATTAGTAGACGCCTGGAGGGGGTTGCATCCCTCTGAAAGGCAGTATACATTCTTTTCCCCCACCCACAATACTTACTCCAGGATCGACGCTTTGATGATGCACTCATCACTGTTCAATAACGCGTCAGATGCCCAAATTTTACCCTGCCCATGGTCGGACCATTCGTTAATTTCTTGTAAATTGAGTCTAAACCAAAACAATTCCCACATCCATGCTTGGCGTCTAAACGACAAGCTGATTACGTGTCCAGAGGTACAGGCCCAAATAGAAGAGGAAATTAACACCTTTTTTGCTCTCAACGATATTCCAGAGACGGAAATAGGATGGTCATGGGTTGCTCACAAGGCCTACATTAGGGGGATAATTATAAAAATATCGGCAGCCCATAGGAAAAAATTACTCAGCAAGGAAAACGAACTCTTTAAGAAATTACAGTATCTTGAAAAGTTAAACCAGAATAAAATCACGAGGGAAACGCAGATTGTACTAGATCGAACCAGAGCAGAATTAGATGCCATATTGGCAGAAAGGACTGAAAAGGCTATCAGAAGAACGAGCCATAAATTTTATTGTCAAATTAATAAGCCCTCGCCCATGTTAGCCAGGAAATTAAACCTGAGACATAACTCTGCGCGTATTCACCAAGTTAGGGATGCTAGAGGGGTAATCACTATGAAACAAGATGAGATCAAAGAAACATTCAGAAATTATTATCAAGAGGTTTACTCGTCCAAATTGACAGCTAACAGTTACAAAATACACAAATTTTTAAACGCCTATGA
This sequence comes from Discoglossus pictus, assembly GCA_027410445.1. NCBI lineage: Eukaryota > Metazoa > Chordata > Amphibia > Anura > Alytidae > Discoglossus > Discoglossus pictus. The sequence goes on from CM050167.1 coordinate 227,503,272, forward strand.
CCTCCCTTCAGCCACTGAGGAGGATTTAAGTTTATTGAATGCTGAGATCTCAGCAGACGAGATCAGTAAAACAATTAAGACCCTGAAGAAGGGTAAAGCCCCTGGTCCGGACGACTTTACAAATAATTATTATGCCACTTTCGATAAGCAACTTGCCCCAAAGTTGGAAAAGCTTTTTAAAGATATAATGGAGGGGAAGGCCATACCTCCGAGCTTAACCAAGCGAGTCTAATCTTCCTCCCTAAACCGGGCAGAGATCCTCTACTAGTTAAAAACTTCAGACCCATCTCTCTTTTGAATGGAGATGTAAAAATCCTTGGGAAAATATTGGCCACCAGATTAGCGAACTTCATACCTAGATTGATCCATAAGGACCAAGTGGGCTTTATTCCTTACAGACAGGCGGGGGATAATATAAGAAGACTCCTCAACATATTCCATTTAGCGAAACTAGATGATACCCCTCTATGTACTATAGGACTAGACCTGGAGAAAGCATTTGACTCCATTGAATGGCCATACCTGCATGCCACGCTGACAAAGTTTGGGTTGGTGGGTAACTTTGTGAATGTGATCAAGTCTTTCTATAATAATCCAACTGCCAGCATTAGAATCCCAGGGGAAGACCATTCCTTTATCAATATTAGAAGAGGCACCAGACAGGGCTGCCCCTTATCCCCCCTTCTGTTCGCGCTGGCCATTGAACCTTTGGCTCAGGCTATTAGGAATAGCGCAACAATAACTGGAGTAAATGTAGGCTTGCACCAGTTTAAGTGTTGCCTCTTTGCAGATGACATCCTGTGTACACTTACAAACCCACTTCAGTCAATACCAGCCCTGATGTCCCTGATAGAGTCCTTCGGGGTCATTTCGGGACTCAAAATTAACATGGACAAGACTGAAGCGATCTTGGCGCAGACTCCTCAGACTTTAAGGGACACTCTTAAAACTCGACACCCCTTTGCTTGGCCAGAAAAACATATAAATTATTTAGGCATCAAGATCACTCCAGAGATCACCGACCTATATCAGTCAAACTATATCCCATTATATAAGACCCTGAATCAGGACTTGTTGAAATGGAATAAATATAACCTCTCATGGTCGGGGAGGATTAATGCAATAAAAATGAATATTCTCCCCAGGATTCTGTACTTTTTCAGGACTCTGCCGATTAGTATAAACAGAAGAGACCTGAATAGTTTTCAAAACGCGATATTCAGATTTATTTGGCACTACAAACGCCCAAGAATAAAGAAATCCATTATGATGAGGAATAGATCCTCCGGAGGATTGGGTTGTCCCGACTTCCTCAAATATTTCAGGGCAGCCCAGATTTCTTTTCTACCCCAGGCACACTCGACAGAACATCAGCCACTTTGGGTTTTCGTAGAAAACTATCAAATTATGCCATTTAAATGGGATACTCTAATATGGGATCCATCTTCCCGGTTACCCCCTGATCTGGCCCGTAACAACCCAATGATAGCATTAACGCTGAACGAGTGGGAAAAAGCCAACTCTAGTAAACAGTTAAGTCCCAATATCTCCTATACAACCACAACACTCCCTACCCCAAGTACTCTGGATGAGATGGGTTTGCTATCCAAAGACTGGTGGACCTCAAGAAAGCTTGATAGGTTTGAAGGCTGGGTTAGGGATGGCACAGTGTTAACTAATGAGAAATTTATAGAAACACATAATCTTCCGTCCAGTGAATACTTCAACTATAATAAAATCCGACATAATGTATCCACTAAACTTCGTAAATGGGGCCCGCCCAGATCAACCTGGTTCACACTAATCTGTAATAAAGCCCCACTTACTAGGGGAATATTGGGGGAATTGTACGCAATATTCAACTCAAGTGACTTGGCTAGCAAACCTAATCACATCAAACATTGGGAACTGGATATGGGAGAGGAATGGGACATGAGCAAATGGTCTAAGGTACACTTAGAATTGACAAAGGGGTCTAGGTATTTTAGTCATTTGGAAACATCGACGAAAGTACTATTAAGATCCTACTACACACCAGATAGGCTACACAAAATGGACCCTAAAGTCTCTCCCGAGTGCTTTAGAGGCTGCACCACAGGGGGATCCTTCCGCCATATTTGGTGGGATTGCCCAATGGCCCAAGCAATGTGGACAAAAGTGGCCGATCTGGTCTCTAAGACATTGAACACGAAAATACTACCCAATATGGGACTATGTTTACTGGGGCTACCGGTACAAAATTTACGAGTACACCAGAATAAATGGCTTCAATTTGTTATGCTGGCAGCAAAGAGCTGTTTGGCCGGGAACTGGCGGAAAAAATCGCTGGATATCCACTCGGTTATTCACAAAATTAACTTTATTATGACTTATGAACATATGACGGCTACACTAAACGATGCAGTGGATATTTATAAAGAAATATGGGGTGACTGGAGCGGGACGGAACACTCATTCCAGATACATTGATAGTAGAGCTCTGTTCATGGGGGGGAGGCTATCAGGTGCTGGAGCGGTCCGGGACAGTGCTCTCCATGGTTCCTCCTTAGAGGACGCTGCAGGCGTGGAAGGTCGATAAGGTAATAAGTATAAACTACATAATGAAGTTGTGAAAGGCACATGTTAAGTTTTGATAAGTTTTATTTTAGTTATGTTGATATAAATCGAACGACCAGAGCAGGTTTTCTAACGGATGTTAGACATATTTAGTGCACTGATTTGCTGATAAATTATCTAACCAGCTCTAGGTTATTTTCATAGAATGTTTCAATAATAGAAAAAGGAAAATGGAAGTGGTTGACACACAGTGACATGTATATTTTGTTAAAGGCAAATAGGAAAGTGTAATAAGATTACCATCAAGCATGGGGGACCTGCGTGTCACTCCTTGTTTACAAAAGTGCTTGTCCTATGTTTGTGTCAATAAAAAAAAATTTTTTTGGAAACACTGGGTCACTACCAGATGACTGGAGAAACACAAAGGTGATACCTATATTTAAGAAGGAAGCAAGAACAAATCCGGAGAATTATAGACCTGTAAGCTTCACTTCTGTAGTGGGAAAGCTTTTAGAAAGGTTAATAAGGGATAATATACAAGAGTATGTCTATTCAAACAGCATTATAAATAGGAGCCAACATGGATTTATGAGGGATAGGTTGTGTCAAACAAATCTAATTAGTTTCTATGAGCAGGTTAGTAAGAACCTGGATCAAGGCAACTCAGTGGATGAAGTATTTTTAGATTTTGCAAAGGCTTTTGATGCAGTGCCACATGAAAGACTATTGTGCAAACTAAAGGATACAGAAATTGCAGTAAATACATGCACATGAATTGAGAGCTGGCTAAAAGACAGGAAACAAAGGGTTGTTGTAAATGGAACATACTCGGATTGGACTATGTGGTAAGTGGGGTTCCTCAGAGCTCAGTATTAGGTCCTCTCCTTTTTAACATATTTATTGATGACTTAGAAGTAGGAATGGAAAGTAGTTTCTCCATTTTTGCTGATGACACGAAGTTGTGCAAGGTAATTTAATCAGAAAATTGTGTACTTTCCCTCCAAAGAGATTTGCATACATTAGAGAAATGGGCAATTAATTGGCAGAGGAGATTTAATATGAATAAATGTAAGGTAATGCATCTAGAAAGAAAAAAATAACCATGCAATCTATAAATTTAATGAAGCAAATCTAGGGGTATCTGATATTGAAAGTGATTTAGGAGTACTTGTCGACAACCACCTACGTAACAGTTCTCAATGCCATGCAGCAGCTGCAAAGGCAAATAAACTATTAGCATGTATTAAGATGGATATAGAAGCAAGGGATGCAAATATAATTATACCACTATACAAATCCCTAGTACGCCCTCTTTTGGAATATGGAGTACAGTTTTGCGCACCAATTCATAAAAAGGACATTTTAGAGCTGGAAAAGGTACAGAGGAGAGCAACAAAACTAATAAGGGAAATGGAGGGGCTAAGGTATGAAGAAAGACTAACCAAATTAAATGTATTTTCTCTAGAAAAAAGGCGTCTAAGTGGGGATATGATTACCCTATATAAATACATCCAGGGTCAGTATAAAGATTTGTCAAGGGAGCTTTTTGTGCCAAGAGGTTTTCAACTGACAAGAGGACATCCTTTGAGGTTAGAAGTAAAAAGATTCCACCTTAAAGAAAAGGGTTCTTCACAGTAATGGTGGTTAATCTGTCGAATTCTCTACCATGTGATGACAGCGAATTTGATAGATAACTTTAAAAAGGGATTGCATATATTTTTAATTAAAAAGAGCATTCAGGGTTATCCTGGTTAATTAGAAAATATTGATCCAAGGAGGAATCCGATCGCCATTATCTGGGGTCAGGAAGGAATTCATGTTTTTCCCCTTTTGAGGCAATTGGCAAAGTTTCACTGGGGTTTTTTGTTTGCCTTCCCCTGGATCAATTAACAACTAATCGGCATATTACAGATCAGAGGAGATCTTAAAAGGTTGAGCTTGATGAACTCGAACTCAAAAAATATTTTTTTCAACCTCAATTATTATCAGCCCTATTAAATTGTGGTTCGGTAAATTTAAAAGGGCTCTATTTAAGCACACAGCATATTTTATTTACAGAAGTTTTTAGTTAGTGAAGACCTAGCTTTGGATAGAATTCATTAACTAAAAACATCTGTAAAAAAATATGCTGTGTGCTTATATAGAGCACTTTTAAATTTACTGAATGGCAATTTAATATGGCTGTATGTATGTACTGTATGTAACTATGGAAAAAAGTAAGTAAAAAAGTAGGAGAAGCTCTTGAAGGAGGAGAACCTTCTCTATTGGCTTGACCCAAGCATGATCTATTTAGGCTTATCTTAAAATTATTGACACCACACCGATTGTTTGGGAGAAAACACGGGCCACAGCTTTATTATAATTTAACCAATTAACAAAACTTAAAAACTTGCATATATTATCCATATTAACATATTAAACTATAGGGGGAGGAGCCCGGCCACAGACAGTGACCTCACTCCTTGGGCCCTGCCCAAAGCCCCAATGCTTATCTTAAGCACGCCCTGTGAGGTAGGGCCACGCCCACTTAGGCCAGTGGGCCGGGCAACTCACCTCCCGCCAAACCTACATTACAGCCATACATCACAGAAAATTGCCACTTCTCCAATGAAATTCTGATCTTTTCCTATATGATATATATATACATATTATTATTTTATTTTTTTTACATACATACATAACCACATTTAACATCCACTAAATTAGGGTGGGATTTTCCACGGAGACCGCGCCGAAGTGACTCCTGGCACGCGAATGTGGCGGGAGTCCCGCCCCGCCGCTTCTGATTGGCTAAACGCCTTACAGGCTACGCTGGGTCACGAGACGCTGCGGGCTGACCCAGGGAGCCTGTGCAGCCTCTGCATCGACATGACCCAAGCATGATCCATTTAGGCTTATCTTAAAATGATTGACACCACACCGATTGTTTGGGAGAAAACACGGGCCACAGCTTTATTATAATTTAACCAATTAACATAACGTAAAAACTTGCATATATTATCCATATTAACATATTAACATATTAAACTATAGGGGGAGGAGCCCGGCCACGGACAGTGACCTCACGCCTTGGGCCCTGCCCAAAGCCCCAATGCTTATCTTAAGCACGCCCTGTGAGGTAGGGCCACGCCCACTTAGGCCAGTGGGCCGGGCAACTCACCTCCCGCCACAGAGCACGCGAGGGACTCCTCTCGAGACTGCGATCCCCCCTGGCTTTCCATCAAAGCCAAGGCCCGAACAGCACTCTCCCTAAACTCCGACATAACTAACTCCAGCTCCATTTTCGTTAGGTGTACCTTGTCTTTTCCGAAAAAATCATCGGCACAGGCCGGCTCGAATTCTTTATATCTAATGGCAATGAAACCTAACTTCCGGACGAAACTTGCCAGCTGCTGGTTAATCTTCTGCCTCGATTTATCCAACCCGACGGGGTCTCGCGCATTCCGCCAGGATCTTCTCTCTATCATCTCTGACCATATCAGGAATGTACCCGGGAACTTCTTGGTCCAGTTCTCCACGTCTCTCTTCATAACTTTCAGCATTCTCCGCATGGGAACCGTTCCTAGATCGTTACCGCCGGTGTGAATTATTATTAAGTGGGTTGACCGTACCGCTGAGCGTAAGTGTCCAACAACCCATTCAACTATGCCCACCGCAGGCCTCGAACCCTGAGCCACCGCACATGTAAGTCCGTAACAGGAAAACCCAGTTGTGTCCTTCCCAATGTAACTGTGGCCAACCTGTGGGCCCAGTACACGTACGAGTGACCCACAATCCACAGTTGCTTCTGTCCTCCTGAAAGCAGAAAGCAACATACATTAGACTACTGCTTTAGGCCGTACATAAGACCGAAAACGTTCTGACTCCCATCTACCAATCCGCTTGACCGCTGCGTCGGGTAAGCCTAACCTAGCTGCTTCGGTAGCAGCCCCGATTCTGAACGAGTGTGTTCCGAACTCTGCCTGCTCCAAGCCCAAACTGTGTAGTGCAACTTTTAGCATCCTTTCGAACTGGTACCGGGATAACGCCGTCTGGTCAGCATGGATTAACAGTGAACACCGTCCCACCGGTCGCTGTCCAAGGTATTCCACCATACACTCGTAGGGGAAACACTCCGTGCCTACGCGGTGCAACACCACCTCTTTTCCTTTACCCGGCTTAGACCTACGGAGCCATACCACCCTGAGGCAGGTATCCACCACTTGTATGCCCCCGGAACCGTATCTACTGTTCGCGACTAACTCTCCTATCCGGAACGCTCCAAAGGACGCCAGGGAAAAAGCTGTACGGAAAATCAGAGATTCAAAGGGGGTCCTACACTTTACTGCCAACACCTGCGCCATTCGCAGTAACAAAGAGAAGGTGATCGGCCGCCTAGTGTCTGGCCTGCGATCCCCGTTAAACATGCCGCACACCACCTTGCGCACTATAAATTCCTTTGTAAGGTCCCTCTGCCCCGCCAGTTTGAACATGAAGGCCAGGGCCGTGACCAGTCTATCGACTACTGCTTTTTTCTCGCCCTCCTCGGCACACCGCAGCAGAAACCAATGCAGTATCCCTAGGGTCTTATCCTCTGATGTCGACCCACCAACCATTTTTACCAAGTCGTTCCATTTTGCCCATACGCGTTTATACGCGGGCCACGTCGCCGGGGCGACAGACTGTCTGATGAGTCTCGTCACCTGGCAGCTCCAAGTTCCCAGATTTCTTCGGGAATGGCCTCCCCCAGCGTGTTCACCCGGGGGGCCAGAGCCCTGAACCGTTCTTCACTGAAACCGAGAAAGGGCGTCAGCAATGCCATTCTCTAACTCGGTACTTGCCTTGCCTAGAACCATATGTTCCGGCGCAGGCAACACAGCACTAGGTGCCGAAGTAGTCTCACCACCGGTATGGAAGTTGCTGTGAGGTCACTGCTTGTGCAACTTCCCTACTTTCCATGTGGAATAACACCCACCGATCTCTAAACTCTGAAACCCATAAGTGCACCACCACTACTATGGGGAAGAGTTTAAGGAATGTCAGGTTCTTCGTAAGACCTGCCACCTCCCATTCGTCTGGCCATGGTGCGGTGCACCATTTTCCTTGAAAATAGGCGCCGCACCCGACTGCCCCGGTAAACAGTTTCAAATCAGCGCTATTAGCGTGCCCTTTCTGAACAATCTCCGACCCATTGAAATCGGCCAGAAAGACCGACCACACCTGTGCGTCGTCCCGCATGGCCCGGGACACTTTTATGAAGTGATGCGGCCTAATAACGCCCGCAGTAGCAAGTGACATTCTCCTACAGAATACCCTACCAATAGGAATAATCCTACAGGCAAAGTTTAACTTTCCCATAATGGACTGTAACCGTCGCAGGGTCACCCTGCACGCACCTGTTAGAGCACTGAGTTCCGCTCTCATGTCCACTACCTTTTTGCAGGGGAAGACTGCATTCCATTGTCTTGGAATCTATCTGAATCCCCAGGAAAGTCAATTTTGTAGTGGGGCCCTCAGTTTTCTTGTGGGCAAGTGGTACGACAAAATCCCTTTGGTGAACACTTCAAAATGAAACGGCAGGGGTCTTGCCCTGCTGGACCAACGAACAAGAAGTCGTCCAGATAGTGTGTAATGCTTTTGTACCCGGCTTCCATGCGTGCAACCCATTGCAAGAATGAGCTGAAAGCCTCGAAGTAGGCACATGATATGGAGCACCCCATAGGTAAACATAGGTCGATAAAATAGTTGCCATCGACGTAGCAACTGAGGAGCCGGTGGCTCGTTGGATGAACCGGTAACAATCTAAAAGCCGCTTCAATGTCAAATTTTGCCATAAGCGCCCCTGCGCCGGCAAACCTGACCATTTCGGCGGCCCGATCAAACGATTCGTAGGATACAGCTGATTGATCCTTTGCGATGCCGTCATTAACTGACCCGCCTTTCAGGTTGATTTTTGGGAACGACGCCTAGGGGGGAAACGATAAGGTCTCTGTTGGGGGGGGGAAACGAATGGCCCTGCCATCCTCCCCAGCGGCACCTCCTTGTGCACCTTAGCTTCTGCTACCCCCGGGAATTCCCGCACCGAACGCAAGTTCGGAGCCGTGGACCCCCGCAATGCTGTTGTGCATGGGATCCTAAATCCCTCCTGGAAACCCACTTACAGGAGGCGAGCCACGGCGCCGTTGACCAATGTTTTACAGTAGCGTTTTAGCCATGGCAGGGGGCTCTGTTCTGTTGCCTTCCTTTGGCCTGGCGCATCTGTCCAGGGGGTGTTCACCACTGCAGTTGGAGCACACGTGCTTGAACCTGCAGTTAGGGGCCCATTTACATACCCCTTTGCTGTAGGCAAAATAGGTCTTGAGACCTGCGGCCGGGTTAGCGGTGGGGCTCCTGACCCCACCCTCTCCAGCCCGAAAGGGCGGCATGACTCGCATGGGTGTCATAATGTTAAGCCAGTATGCCACCGCTTTGTCGCTCCATGCCATAGCTGGCCTAGATGCCAGGTACTGGCGGAATTCTTCATTGTACCACCACCATGCCATGCCCCCATACACTTTGTGGGCGTTGCGAATCTCGTCTATGTATACGAACAGCCCGGAGCCTTGTTCAGGGTGCCGTTTATATAGCACACATGCCATTATTGAAAAGGCCTGTAGCCACGTGTCAAAGGTTCTGGGCAACCTCCTATAAGACCCTCCTTCACGTGGGCTCCTCTCGTCTGAGTCCATCTGTCTGGACATAGGCCGAATTCCCTCCTCCATATTTTTTCCTTAACTTCCTGGGGTAGATGCGCCCCCAGGTTGTCCAGCGCGCACAAGACGATTGGTCTACGTCTCAGGCTACTGCCTTGGTGCTGCTTGCTTGCGGGCCCGGCCAGCCCATAATGACCGGGGGCCTGGTGCCGCCAGCTCCCCATTGCTTACGCTATTGGACTGCTCTGACCAAGCCCCTCTGACTAATCCTCCTATCCACGCACCCATCTCCTGCTCACTTACCGCAATGTTATGTGTGGCTAGGAGGGCCTTAAGCGACCCCAAAAATCCCCCTTTAGGGTGTGGCAGTATGCATGTGTCTGCTTCCTCTACTCCACCAACTGCCTCACCTGCTTCTGGGAGCCTCGGAGTGGATACTGCCAACGGGGTGTCCCTACGTCTTTCCTGACATCCTGGGGATTCTGACCGTCTGGCCCTCCGCGGGCTCTGTCCCCTTTCCGATCCGCAGGCACAGCTGCATCTGCAGGATCTCCTGCTCCTCGATCTTGATCGCCTTTCAGACCTATGGGTGCAAGAGGAACAGTCACTAGCTCTCCGTGACCTGCATGCCCGTGCCCATACCGTTTGTTCCTCCCCTGAGGACAGGTCCTGGTCACCTAAGCTTGCGCGGCTGGAATGGGCTAGTGCCGCGGGCTCTGCACTCTGTACCAGTACCCTTGAAACTGCTTGGGGCGTTGCAAATTCTACCTGTGGGTCAGGATTAGTCACTTTTTGCTGTGGCCTAACCGTAACGCCTTCAGTCTCTGTCCTCTTAAGGGCGGTGGGTAAATAGCAGCAGGCTGTACCTGCTTGTGGTCTTCCTAGCTCTGGTGGGGCGCGCCGGCCTCGCCACCGCCGCTGTTACTGGCATGTCATCGATCATGACCATGCTGTTCTGGCTGTTCATTTCTCTGACCACTCTGTCTCTTCTCTCACGTGTGGTACCCGCGTCCATTTTTCTGCCGTGGCTGCGTCCCTGCAAAGCACCAGAAGCGCTGTTAGTATTGGGATTAGAGGGGACCGCATGGTCGGCACTTTGAGGGTCTGTAGGAACTTTTTTAGGACTCCTGGCTTTTTTATTACCCCCTGCGCCCCCTTTATGGGGTGATAACGAGGTGTTCTTTGTTGCGGCCGTAGCCCTTTGGGCAAAATGACTGGTGGTGGCCACAATTCTAGGCCCTCATCCTCGCCGCCCGTGGGCCCGGCTCTCTCCTGTCTGAGGTGTAAAGGGTCCTGGCTGACCTGCCCCGTATTACCCCTGTCACCCGTGGCCTAGTCATCCACTGGACGGTGGTCTAGTGGCTCTGCCTGAAAGGGATGGTAGACAAGCCCAATGGCACCCCCGATATTGTCTAGGCCTCCAGCAACTGCATGCTGAGCCTGTCCAATGTAACAGAGGTCTCCTACAGAAGGCATGGGAGGGCCCAGCCTGTCCTGCACCCACCTGACCCCTTGGCTTAGGGCCCGGGTCCTAACATCAGCCAGCAAGGCCTCTAGCTCCAAAGCATCCAAACCCAAAGCACACAAGGCTCCCCCCCAGACAAACAAAAATGGACCGCGAGGACAGTGAAAGACAAAACAAAACACACACCAAACACTGTAGACACTTTCACACTGCCCCTTATGCGCTTATTTAAAGCTGGGGTGTAATCTCAGTATTTAAACCTCCTATTTGAATAATTTCTGCAGGAGCCATCAGACCTCCGTCCGTTTTCCACGGAGACCGCGCCGAAGTGACTCCCGTTGCACGAATGCGGCGTTAGTCCCGCCCCTGCCGCTTCTGATTGGCTTAACGCCTTACAGGCTCTGCTGGGTCACGAGACGCTGCGGGCTGACCCAGGGAGCCTTTGCAGCCTCCGCGTCGACAGGAGATGGTTTAGCTCACCATCTCCAGCCTAAACACATGGCTGCAGCTCCTCCCCCTCACACTGACATGACTGATAGTACTGCTGCACTCCAGTGTGCTTGTGCCAGATTCCTCGAGGTTCCTAAATGCTTAGACTGTTACATGCAAACTGGAGATGCACCTGCTGACAGTCATGTCAAGAATGTAGCTACTATTTAGATAAAACAATAGTATAGCAGAGCCAATCTGTGTCTCTAAGCCAGGAATACAGAGAAATGTAAAGTTGTAGATAGATTAAACACCAAAGTGTTTAAAAAATAATTAATTGGTGAGAAGTTGTCAAAAAGAAGTAAAAGGCTGTAGAAAACCTCTAAATAAACAGCATTATAGAATAAGCAGGACGCTTTTTGGGAGGGGCAGCTAAACCATTGCACTAATGTGTCAGCCACCAGTGGTGGCAGACACCGTCTTTGTTTACCTCCTTCTACACATTGGATGGGAAATTAAATGCAGAGGATTACACAACAGTTTCCATTTAATTGTTAGCATCCAAGCTTTCAGAAGAATAATAAAGATCCTATCAGTCTACAATGCCTGTTCACTGCCATGAAAACGAACATAAAGCAATTAACTGCCTCCAGTAAGAATAATTGCATATACATACCGTATGTACTTGTTTTTTCTAAAACATTTTGCTCATTATCTGGTATAGTTCTTCAAAATAATATATTGTAAATATTGGACTACATGTTTTTTTTTAGTGCAATATCTGTGACAGGGGCCTTTTAGCAGAGTCACATGATCAAAAAATAAAAGCAAAATTAAAGTGCAATATAACAGTAAGGTTATGAGAAAACCCATAAAATACATGAATTGTGAGTTTAATAAAATGAGAAAGACAATTTGATTATTTTTGTGCAAATTCCAATTCATCAATTTTAATGACTTCCAATTATTTCATAGACTCAATAAATCATTCCAGTTCTGTATTTTAGTTTTAAATGATTTCAGTCGTTCAAGTTTGTATTACATTTGATGAGTCACTTGGTTAATAAACATTTCCCAGACTAGGTGGTGAGGAGACCACCATGATGGTATTGCAGTCATTTTGCAATAGACATTACAGCCTCTCCCCCCACTTAGTGAATCCAAGACAGTCCTCTAGAGGCAATGATGTGCTTTTGCGGAAGGCTGCAATGGTTATTTCTCATGGAGAAATTAACATTGCAATAGCGAAGTTAATTTAATTTAAACGCTGATTTGATGAACATATCACTTTTTGGTTGTAAAGCCACAGCAAGACATACAGGAATACCCTGCTTCGAGCTGAAAAATAAAAGAAAAAAATAATAATTTTTAGAAATAAAATTTAAAGAACCAGCACACAACAAATAAACTGTGAAGATCAGTTTGCCCTTAACTAATATACAGCCCGTGTCATATAGAGCTGTTTCTCTTGCAGAAAGGACACTTCATTCCAATTCTTGTCCACAAGATGTCACTGCAGGACGTGGTGGTAATTACAGGCCCTTTGTTCTGTTTGCCGCTCTGATTCTCTGTTGGTGCGGCCCAGTGATCCCCCCCCCAAGCCGGGCAAGCCAAGCCCCCATATCCATCCGCCCCTGATTGGCTCTAATCACCCATGTCTGTCCATACCCCCCCAGCTGCCATTCTCTTACTGGATGATCCTGATCGAGCAGGGGATTTTGAACAGGTCCTCCCACCCACATGAAAAAAGTGATAGATAGACTGCTGTAAGAAATAAAGGTTGTTGTTACTTGGAACTCCTAGAGGATGGTGTGTTTCAATTAATGAGAAGGCTTATATTATTTTGCTATGCTCAAAGTCACTTTGCTATGCTGAGCCTGTGTTCCTGATATGACTGCCGGTCACCAAGAGGCCCATTCCTTTTAAGAAGATTGCCAGCTGTAAGAGGTGGATTCCTTTAGCACAAAGGCAGGAAGTGTTGGAACTGAATAGCACCCCTATCTGTGATCTTCACATAAACAGTCCACTTTAACTGTTAGATGTGAAAGCTTTAGGCTCATCCTCCATTCTGGCATTTTTTTGTGACAAGCTGGGCCATCTGCCTCTGCTGTCTGCATCCATCCAGCAGATTCTGGTAGCAAGACATTGCCCCAATAACACTGCATCTCACATTTCTTCTGCTCACAGCGTCCAGGACATTTGCCTTTAATTAATACAGAAGGTCATGGATGGAATGCAAAGTCTTGCTAAGGAACCAGCTGATAGTTCTTTTTGTTCCTCTGTGTCAGAGTCACTGCTGTCCTGGGATCCTCAATGTCCTGTTCCGCCAGGTGTTGGAGGTCCACGTTGGTCAGGCTTTCACCTGAAGCTTGTACTAAGTCCTCTATGTCCTCTGTGCCTGCATCTCCCAGTCCAGCTGTATTCACCAGATCTACTATTTCCGCTATGATGGGCAATATCTTCCTCCACACTCCTTTGAGACATTGTGTGTTACCACCTTCCAGGAAAAAATATGATGTTAATGACTTCCTGCATGATGGTGTACATTTTCCAGAAATCCATCATGGATTGTTTGTCCTTGCTGTCTGTCTGGTCAATGAGCTGGCGTAATGTGCAGCGAAAATAGAAGGCCTTGAAGTTTGCAATAACCCCCTGATCCAGAGGCTGAGTGAGTGAAGTTGTGTTGGAAGGCAGGAACACTAGCTCCACTGGGATGCAGCTATGGATTTCAGCCAAGTTGGTAGGGTGGCTTTGAGAATTGTCCATTAACAGGATCTCTTTCTCCTCAAGTCCTTTGCTCCTGCAATAGCGCTGCATACATGGACAGAAATGTTTGCTGAACCAGTTCTGACAGATGTCCATGGTGATCCAGGCTTTCCTGTTTAATTGCCAGAAGTGGATTTTAGTATGTCCTTCATGGTACTAGGTGTATGTGAGTTGTAGACCAGAAATGGTTTGATCTTTAGCGCAAAGCAGGGAATTACAGGCAAACAGCACTATAGGGAATCAGCTCTTAAAAGGGTAGTGTTAAGCTTGGTATACCTGTAGTTTGAAACAGTAGTATAATGGTAATTATTTAGATAAATAGAATTCATTTCAGAGGTATAATGGGAAATGATATGACATTTGCAATATACAGGTATAACAAGTGAGTCTGTGTTGCTTTGGACAGTAGCTTGTCCACCTCCAGTTCACAAGTACAAAAACTAGGCCAGGTTTACCAGATATTCTTGTGTAATCACAGGTAAATAAGCTTCTGCATCACCTGTATTCGAAAGTAGATATCCTGATAATTCTTGCTAATGCCAATAGATGCTATTCCAAAACAGATATGAAGTTATCTGGTCAATTTCTCTCCCAGAAGCTGGTGCCTCCAACAAAAAGTGAACTTTCTCCTGACATTGATATATCATGCATGATTGCATTGATATCAGCAAGTAATACGTTTTGTGAGACTTCCCCCTCTCCTGCAATTCATACTTATCTTACCAAAGACATTGAGTAAATGTCAGACAGGAGGAGATGTGCAGAATGCCTGCAGCTCTACCATATATACATAAAGGGAAGAAAGACAGATGACAGTAGGAACTGTATTGAAAACACAGTGTACACCTCTTTGGGCTGTGTCTCCCACTGAATGGTATTTAGGGATGATGGATTAAGAAATGTGTTCATCTGCTGAATGGCACCGTACTGTTATTAACCCTGGCAGCACTATGTCCTGCTATAGTTATCAGGGAAACTGCTGCAAAATCTTGGTAACCATACTATTAACCCTTGGATGGAAACATAGGAAGTAAATACATTTTCAGAGAAATAGCAGGGCATGTTCTGTGGCTGGAGGGACTGTCATGCTGAAATATTAAGTTTGGTGAATGATTCAGTAGGTGAATTTCAATGTAGCCTAGCACTCCAGTGTCTTAGTTTCAATGGCCCGTGCTGGTCGTTTCTTTTTTTTTTAGGCGTATCTTATAGATCTGTCTTGGGGCTGCTCTCCTTTGTTTGATACTGTTCACAAATGTATCAAGTATGCTAGTAAACAAAATGAAGGGAAGGGTGGTAGAAAGTGCACCACTGCCTGAGATACCCTCAGTCCTTCCTAATAGTTTATTTTGTTCCTTGTAAGTTCCTGGGTAAAAGTCGTATGTGCCTGGCAGTGTTTCGAGTGTTTAGGGATTGTGTAGCCTCGTTTTCGTTTTTTCAGCAAGCCATTTTTTCTCTTACTTCAGCAATTTTGGAGTGGCGAAACTCTGGAAATTCGACTTAAATTTGCGTGCAACCTCACTCCCAGACGTCATGGCTGTGTGTGATGTTTTTTGTATTTTTTTTTTTTGTATTTTGTTGTGTTTTTCGTGTTTTTGGATGTGCGTGGTTTGACCATTAAGTTTGTAGTTTTTGCGGGTCGTATTTTATTTTCTGTAAGCGGCGGTTTCCTTTACAAAGTGTTAAGGGCCATATTTTTTGAGCCGATTTTTTCAAAGTGCCACAAGTCTCTCACTATGAATTGTGTATTTGAGTTTTCTGTTGTTCTTTAGTCCCGAGGGTCGGGCGTAATTAATTTTAGCGATTTGTTCAAAGTGCTACGGGTCCTCCACTGTGAATTGTGTATTTGAGTTTTCTGTTGTTCTGTAGTCCCGTGGGTCGTAGGTATGATACTTAATACGTGCAGGGACGTAGGGATGAGCGCCTACGGTGCTCATCTCCACCAGCGCAGTGAGCGCCTTTGGTGCTCCCTGCCAAAGTCGTGCGGGGTCACAGGGATAAGTGTCTATGGCGCTCATCTCCTCCAGTGCAGTGAGCGCCTTCGACGCTCCCTGCCTAAGCCATACAGGGTCGTAGGGATGAGCACCCTATGACCAGGGCAAGGAGCGCTTTGCGAGCCTGCAGTTTTAACGTTGCGCTACCAACGTTTTTTGGCAAGCCTGCACTGCTGAGAACTATATAAGTGATAGCAATTTGTATATATTCTCTATATATGTCTTATTGTTTATGTGGAATGGTAGTGTGTAAAATAAAGTCCTTTTTGTGAAAATAATTATCATCTATGGTACTTTGTATGATCTGTCTCCACGAATCACCAACACCATTTATTTTGGACAATATCCAAAGAAGAATAGTGGGTGACCAAACAATCTGAGTATCAATGCTTCTAAATACCTCATGCTGAAATATTACTATAGAAATAGAATATAAGTCAATTTGAATGTAATAATGCTCAGGATCACATAATTAGGAATCTTACAGCATGCAGGAAAAACAACTGGCTGTCTGAGCCTAGCAAACTTCTTCTATGAAAAAAATGCCAGATTCTAGAAAAATAGTGATATTTGTTACACTGAAACAAATAATGGATTGCAATATTTACTCTATACAGAAAAAACTACAAAATATTACAAGCTCAAGGGTAGCCTGCACAAATGAAACCCACATTCAACTCTGATATTGCACCATGGTAGATTATTACATTAAAGAAGATGAATTATTCTCACTTATTGGGTGCTAAATAAAATCAACAAAAAATAATAAATCAGTAATAATAAAAAAATATAATTATTAAAGAAAACACATTCATGTCATTCAAATTACTGCCACAGTACAAAACAATTGCAAAGCCTTTGGTGAGAAACATTCTCATTTAAAACCTTGCACATGAATGTTAACTGTAACTGCAGCCTACTAGATAAAGCCTCTTTTCTTATGTCCATTGCACATTGAGATAACCGGTGTTGATGTTTTCCAACTATTAGTGTTAGTCAAAGGGTCTAAGCTGTGCGCTTTAGTAATATACAATAACATTTATTATGAAATATATATGAAACAAAACTGTTGATCCTTGGAAATATATTGGCCTGTTGTGACTAGAAGCCATGATAGATTGCACTGTAAATCTGAATTAAGTGGGTTGCTGGATCCTATTCTTCAAGGTTTCTTTTCCCCCCAAATATGGAATCTACCTTAGAATTTTCAGGTGTGATGGAAGAGATGTTAGAGTAGGAAATACACTTACATCCATTTGCAAATTGAAGGGTGTCTCCCCTCAGAGTAGTCACCACACAAGATCAAGTTAAGTTTAGGTTAATTCACAATCTTTCTTACCCGAAAGCGACATTGGTTAACAATGAAATAGACAAGGAGCTTTATCTTGACCAAAAAGGCTGGTTGGATGAACTTAGAGTTGGCATTTTGGTTACTGCCAGTCCATCAGACTTGCCATCATGTAGTCCATCCGGCTTACCAGTCCATCTGGCTTGCCATCATGTAGTTTTTAGGGGAGTTTTTATATGAGCCTTAGTCTATAATGGGCTGTTGTATTTCATGATCTTGTTTTGAAACTCTTAACACATTCATAGACTGGGTGGTTAAGCTTGACACAAGTTATCATTCCATGGTATACCACCTGGACATTTTTTTCTTTGCTGGTGCAGCGGGGCAGGAAGTTTGCAGGCACATTACATTCATGGCAAGATTGCATTCATGCCCATTAGGCAAACTAGGCAATTGCTTAGGGGTGTTTTCCTGCGAGGGGTGCCCTCTTTTTAGCTTAAAACTCGCTAAGAAATACTTTTTTTTAGCTTAAAAACAAAATGCTGCAGTTCACAGACTGGCCGCCTGGAACTACAGCGTAGAGTGCTCAATGTTTCCTTCCTCTTCCCATTATCCTGCTGAGTGTAGAGGAAGGAACTGCACTACTTGAACAGAGGATCATAAGTAAGTTTATACAGTAAAAATGTTTACTAACATAAAAATATTGGTAGAAAGTAGCTCCTCATTTGTAATTATTTTTGGAGGTAGGTTATGTACTTGATCATAGATTTTTTGTCTGAATGGCTATTAATGCTGTATGATTATAGGTATCCCTGGGTTAATATTTATTTTTGCATTTTTTATATATATTTATATATAGTTATGCTAATTATAGGTGGCCTTTGCTGAGTATGTGTACATTTGTTTAATTATAGTTGATCCTGGTCTAAAATTTATGTATTTTGTCATGACTGATTTTGGGGCTCCCCTACACCCCATAAGTAACTTTAGGACATCTGATTGCTAACATCAAGGGTATCAAAATAGACATTCAATGTTATGTTAAAAGCGACTAATGTGAACATCTTGTTGCTTGTTTAATTTGTGCATTTATTTTATATAGTTGTGTGCAATAAGTTGGATGTTTCCCTTCCCCAAATAGCACATATAAAGTAATACTATTGTAAAAACCAGAGAAAGCTATTTGCCAGGCATCTGCCTTCTGACCTAGGCATAGGAGTGCCCTCCACCAGGTGGGGGGGGGGGGGAGCCAAGCAAGTGTGGGCAGATGCTTTGTCGCTGGCCTCAGTAATAAAAGCTGAAGTTAGTTAATTGTCCCTCTGGGGTTGTAACACCAGATTTGGAGACCAAGAGAAATATGACCCCTCACATAATGACAACAGAAACATGCCAGACCAGATATATTTCAGAGGAAGGAATGTTGGGGGCAAGTAGCCGTAGTAAGTGGGTGGAGGAAGGGCCACATGATCTTTATTGTTTTTGTTTTTAAGATGTGTCTGAAGTGAGAAAAAAGGTCAATCTGTTTTGTACTAAACAACGATACACGTGTGCTTCTTATGTCCTAATAAAAGGGATCTGATTGTGCCTGTATCTGATCTGAATTGAATTGATGGGGATACTGAGATCTTGAATGGCATGGCCTAGAGGGAGAAAGTTGAGGTGCGCTTGGTCTCCCAAATCTGGGTTGTAACATATTTGCATTATAATTATTGGTGACCCTAGCTGAATATGCATACATTTGTACAGTGATACCTCAATTCCCGTCTGCTTCGATTTGCGTCATCTTTGGAACTCAACAAGTCTCACAGACTCAACGCATTGGATTGATCAATTTGCTCAGAAGTCAACGCTGGTTTGGAAGTCGATGCGCTCGCGACACCCCCATCGGGAAGTGGAATAAAGGTCAGTACCGTAGCAGCCTCTGCCTGTAAAAAACAAAGTGCAGGCTGTGCTTGTAAGAGCCCAACAGCAGCCTGTGCCTGTAAGAACCAGAGTGCAGCCTGTACCTGTAAGAGCCCAAGTGCAGCCTGTCTCCTCCTTCTCCTCCTCTACGTTGCCACCATCAAGTCCTCTCAGTACAGATAAAGTAAAGTTAAATTCTCTGTTATATGATGTAATTTTTTTTGTTATGCCTGTTTAGTATTAAGGTTTTATATCCAAAAACAAGACAATCAGTTCAAACAAAAATGGGGGTTTGGAACAGATTATTTCAGTTTACATCTATTCCTATCGGAAATGCTTGTTTGGAATTCAATCTGTTAGATTATCATCCTGCCGTCTGCAATGTTTTAATTACGAGAACCAAGGTACCACTGTATGTTTATAGATGAAGCTTATTAAATATATATGTGTTTATAGTATAATTATGGTGGACCCTGGGTGAACATATGTATATGATTTTAGGGATTTCTGGCTGAATATATATTTAGAAAATAAAAATAGGGGATACTGGAGGAATTATGATTATAGATGACCCTGATTAAATATGTGTTTATAATTATAGGTGAACCTGGCTGAATAAGTATACATTCATATGATTATAGGTGACCCTTGCTGAATATGTATACTTTTATACTTTAATATAATAATATACAATAGAAGTTGCATATTTATATAATAATGGTCCCTAGCTTATTTCCCGTATATGTCTATAGGAGATCTTGGCTGAATATGTCTTTGATTAAATATTTAT
Source organism: Discoglossus pictus (assembly GCA_027410445.1). NCBI lineage: Eukaryota > Metazoa > Chordata > Amphibia > Anura > Alytidae > Discoglossus > Discoglossus pictus. Next base: position 227,523,130 of record CM050167.1, read on the forward strand.
ATACAGTATGATGATTACAAGTGACCCTCTCTGAATATGTATACATTAATATGATTATACGAGACCCTGGCTGTATATGTGTACATATATAGTAATAAAGGGAACCTAAATATTTAAATATGTACATATTTATTTGATTTCACAGGACCCTAGCTGATTATGCATATATTGTATTATAATTATAGTGGGCCCTTAGTGAATGCTGATATAATATTAACATGCCCTGGTGTAATATATTTAGATATTTAGTTTTTTCGGCTCCCTTGGAATCAGAGATACTGCTCTCTCATGGTTCACATCATACCTACAATATCAAACATTTAGTGTCACCTTTTCTGGCACCTCTTATTCTCCTCACACTCTGTCTGTTGGCGTACCCCAAAGTTTCGCCCTATGCCCGCTCCTATTCTCCATCTATACATCCTTAATTGGTACCCTAATAAAATCTTTTGAATTTTAGTATCATCTCTATACAGACGACACTTTGTAATATGATCTTATGAGATGTATATAGCAATAATTAACAAATTAGGATACATAAAAGGTAATGGTACAATAAGGAAAAAAATCATTACCATAACCAGGATACAAATAGCCACAGAATAATACTCATCAGTAGCACCTTCACATATAAGGAATTCACCATTAAGTGCTAAGTGCTAAGTACAAAAAATTCTACCTATGCCTAAAACTCTATTTAAGTAGCAGTACTGGAGCCCACCACTTACTCATCCGCTGTATCTGGAAAATGAAACAAAGCTGCCGGAACAAACACACTGACCATTGGGGTGTAGTATACGCAGTTTAGCAATCCAGCAGATTGAATGATCCTTTCCTAGGATATACTATGTTTTCCTTATGTGTATGTACTGTTAAATGATACTTTGTGTAATACAGTGGCATATTTATTAAAAATATACTTTATCTGGTATTATTACCAACACTAATTTATGGTACATTAACTCTATTAGTATATTTGATATTCTATTGGCACCTTATTATTGCTGTTATCTTATGGACAAAAAACAAAGTTAGAGGTGCTACACTTAAAAAATAGGCTATATTTTATATTGTGTTGCTTTTTTCTGATCCATTTAATATAAGAATATTGATAGTACTATCAGAGATAGATGCTGGTTCTTTAGGAAGTCGTTTGTCTTTCTCTTTTTCATTTTTTGGTCTCATTGTTTACTTCTATACCAGCATCATTATACAATGGATATAAATAGTCTACACACCCCAGTTAAAATGTCAGGTTTCTGTGCTATATAAAAAAATGAGACAAAGATAAATCATTTCAGAACTTAAAATAATGTGGTTGCATAAGTCTGCACACCCTCTTATAATTGGGGATGTAGCTGTGTTCAGAATTAAGCAATCACATTCCAAATCGTGTTAAATAGGAGTCAGCATATCCCTGCCATCATTTAAAGTGCCTCTGATTGACCGCAAATAAAGTTCAGCTGCTCTAGTTGGTCTTTCCTGAAATTATCTTAGTCGCATCCCACAGCAAAAGCCATGGTCCACAGAGAGCTTCCAAAGCATCAGAGGGATCTCATTGTTAAAAGGTATCAGTCAGGAAAAGGGTACAAAATAATTTCCAAGGCATTAGATATGCCATGGAACACAGTGAAGACAGTCATTATCAAGTGGAGAAAATATGGCACAACAGTGACATTACCAAGAACTGGAGCTCCCTCCAAAATTGATGAAAAGACAAGAAGAAAACTGGTCTGGGAGGCTACCAAGAGGCCTACAGCAACATTAGATGAGCTGCAGGAATATCTGGCAAGTACTGGCTGTGTGGTACATGTGACAACAATCTCTCGTATTCTTCATATGTCTGGGCTATGGGGTAGAGTGGCAAGAGGAAAGCCTTTTCTTATGAAGAAAAACATCCAAGCCAGGCTACATTTTGCAAAAACACATCTGAAGTTTACCAAAAGCATGTGGGAAAAGTTGTTATGGTCTGATGAAACCAAGGTTGAACTTTTTGGCCATAATTCCAAAATATATTTTTGGCGCAAAAACAACACTGCACATCACCAAAAGAACACCATACCCACAGTGAAGCATGGTGGTGGCAGCATCATGCTTTGGGCTGTTTTTCTTCAGCTGGAACTGGGGTCTTAGTTAAGATAGAGGGAATTATGAATAGTTCCAAATACCAGTCAATATTGGCACAAAACCTTCAGGCTTCTGCTAGAAAACTGAACATGAAGAGGAACTTCATCTTTCAGCATGACAACGACCCAAAGCATACATCCAAATCAACAAAGGAATGGCTTCATCAGAAGAAGATTAAAGTTTTGGAATGGCCCAGCCAGAGCCCAGACCTGAATCTGATTGAAAATCTGTGGGGTGATCTGAAGAGGGCTGTGCACAGGAGATGCCCTCGCAATCTGACAGATTTGTAGTGTTTTTGCAAAGAAGAGTGGGCAAATCTTGCCAAGTCAAAATGTGCCATGCTGATAGACTCATAAGGGTGTGCATACTTATGCAACCATATTATTTTATTTTTATATTTTTTCTTCCCTCTACCTAAAAGATTTCAGTTTGTTTTTCAATTGAGTTGTACAGTTTATAGGTCACATTAAAGGTGGAAAAAGTTCTGAAATGATTTATCTTTGTCTCATTTTTTTACAGCACAGAAACCTGACATTTTAACAGTGGCGGCTGGTGACTTTTCAAGTTGGAGGGGCGACAGGGCGAAACATGACCTTTATAAGCCCCGCCCAATGACCTTATGCTTGTGAAGCCCATTGAAATACATGATCTGCAATGCAGAAATGTCAAGAAGTAAAGTAACAATGTGTTAAATTCATTGGTATACAATATAGATTGAAAAAACTCATGTGACAAGACTACAGCAATATCATAATTGCACCTATACGTATTAACAGAAAAATTAAAGGAGTGACACCTACCATTAGTCGGCTCTTCTTCTCAGGGTATTCATGTTCATTAAGTTGACCAATGAGTAGAAACAAATCTGCAGCCACATAGGGTTTGCACCTGGGGTTGAAAGAAAACAAGCAAATCAATCAGACCATTCAAGAACAAAACCATACTTTCAAAACCTTAAAAGACCAAGTGGAACCATATAGGCCCCAAACATACCTTAGAAGACCAAGTGTGACTATATAGGCCCCAAACATACCTTAGAAGACCAAGTGTGACTATATAGGCCCCAAACATACCTTAGAAGACCAAGTGGGACTATAGGCCCCAAACATACCTTAGAAGACCAAGTGTGACTATATAGCCCCCAAACATACCTTAGAAGACCAAGTGTGACTATATAGGCCCCAAACATACCTTAGAAGACCAAGTGTGACTATCTAAGCCCCAAACATACCTTAGAAGACCAAGTGTGACCATAGGCCCCAAACATACCTTAGAAGACCGAGTGGAACTATATAGGCCCCAAACATACCTTAGAAGACCAAGTGTGGCCATATAGGCCTCAAACATACCTTAGAAGACCAAGTGTGACCATAGGCCCCAAACATACCTTAGAAGACCAAGTGGGACCATATAGGCCTCAAACATACCTTAGAAGACCAATCAGCACTGCATAGGCCCAAACCAGTGGATCTTGGGATTCAAGAAAACAACAACATTTCACTTCTGTTTAGACCACACAATAATCAATGTCAAACAAACACGTTGAATTAGCATATGGATAACCATATGAGCAGTAACGCCACGCCAAGGCTTCAACAATTGTTACTGACCATTCACACACCTTTCATAGCTCCTTCAATATGCACACCCACACACCATTCATACTTTACTTACCACTAGTTATTTTTGGTAGTGAGGTGGTGCCATTTCTGAGAACTTTACGTACCCTTGAAGGTGCCTCCAATTCCTTCAAACCAATGCATTTAACCGCTACAGGGCCATGGTGCTTTTTAATTACTTTTTTGATCCTCTTCAATGTGGAGAAGCATCTTTCTGGTTCTTTAGTAGTCTTCGTTGTTGTAAGCAGGATTCCTTATAGCTTCACTCACTCTGTTAAATTATGTAGATTAAATTGATGCTAAAGTTGCTGCAGAGCAACAGCACTTGTACAGACATGGAATTCTTGCTTCCTGTACACAAGTGACAGCTACCCTTGGAAGTGCCTCCAATTCCTTCAAACCACGCCAAGGCTTCAACAATTGTTACTGACCATGCACACACCTTTCATAGCTCCTTCCATATGCACACCCACACACCGTTCATACTTTACTTAACACTAGTTATGTTTGGTAGTGTGAGGTTGTGCTGCTTAACGCAGTTTATCTTTGCACACCTTGGGGGTATGCATTCTTCTTTGCTTCAATCACTTGTATTTTAATTTTGCACGGCGATCTTTCAAAGAACAAAACTTCTCAATGGTTTTTTCATTGAAGTGTGGGATCTCGGAAATCAGTTGCTTTTCCATTGAGAGCATCGCCAATGCATTCAACCGCTCCAGGGAAAAGGGGGTTCTTAAAAAGGTTTTTATCCTCTTCAATGTTGAGAAGCATCTTTCTGATTCTGCAGTAGTCATTGGTGTTGTAATCAGGATTCTTAATAATTTTACTGTCTCTGTGAAATCATTCTGCAGATTAAATTGATGGAAAAGTTTGTGCAGAGCAACAGCACTTGTACAAGTATGAAACTCTGTCTTCCCATACAGAAGTGACAGCTCAGTGCGTAATTGTTCCTTCTTCAGTATTGGATATGCTTGCACGGTGTCTTCCAGAGCTTGGGTTGGAAAGCAAGTGTCATGGGTTTTATACAAGTCACTTTGAACAAGTTTGGCACTGACTAGGTGATTTGAAAATGAAAAACGTTCTTTTGCATGAACCACCACTATGTCACATACCTCTCTTGAAAGTTGTCTCAAGGTTGAGATCTCCGCACTCCGTCTGTTGACTGTTAGATCGCTTGGCAAACTTGCTTCTATCTCTTCCACAGAATTACGGATTTTCTGGATGCTGGCGACAAAGTCTTCTGTGACTTTTTTGATATAAACAGTATCCGTGTCTCGCTTCTGAAGCTGACTATAGATGATGTCTACATGTGGCATTATTAAATGAAATAATTTAGGGAAGTAAAGGAACTCCCTGTCTTCCAGCATTCCAATGAAACCTGCGGCTTCCCGTATAGATGTTGGATCAAAGTTTAGACATGCTTCAATTGTGGAAACACTCAAGTAGCGCATCTCTGTTCTCGTAGATCACGTTCACGGTCCTAACGTTGAAGTTCCATCGTGTCGGTGCACCTCTTGGAAGTCTTCTACCAACTACCTCATCCAGAACTCCAGTCCTTTTTGGAGAGCGTGAAAAAAAAGATGGTATGCCGCCTATGTTTGAAAAAAAAACTCTAACTCTTCCAATCCTTGAAACTGCTTTCTCCATTATTAGGTTCAGTTGGTGAGCATAGCAATGGACGTAGTGTGCGTTCGGGTACACGTCTTTTATTTTTCTTTGAACTCCTCCTTGATCTCCACGCATCACACTGGCACCATCATAGCTTTGAGCTATGAGTTTCTTCTTGTCTTCTGGCTCTGGGAGAACAGTATTCAGTGTTTCCAGCACAACAGCAGCAATGGAGTCTGCATCCGTTGATTTCATTTCCGTGAAGCCATCAAATCTTTCCACCACTTGATGCTTCTTGTCAATGTAGCGATAGACTACAACGCACTGTGTCCTAGCGGAAATATCGGTTGTTTCATCCGCTTGGATTGCCACAAACTGGGCTTCCTTAAGCTCTTGGTGAATCACTTCCTTTATAACTTCATGCATGCAGTCCAGTAGCTCATTCTGCACGGTTTTGGAAGTGCCCTTAAACACAGTTGCAGTCTTCAAATGCTGTTCCATTGCACTATCGATACTGCCAACCAAATCCACCAGGCCTCTAAACACTCCTGGATTTAGCGATGTTTCACTCTCGTCGTGTCCTCTTAATGCCAGTTCAAAGGCGCCACAAAAGCGAACACAATCAATTATCTTCGAAAGGATGTACCGGTTCTTAGCCACTTCTTCGTTGTGTTTTTGAATGCTGACTTGGTATCCTTGGTCCAGTTGAACAGCAATGTTCGCCTGTCCAAGCATCTCAAACTTGATCCTGTTATCCAAGTGAGCTTTAGAACTTTTGTGTTTTGCCAATTTGTCAGCTAGATGTTTGACGTCAGTCACTCCAGTTTTGGTCCAAGCAGCGTCACCACCAAATAGGATGCATGGGAAACAATATAAGGACTTCCTAGAAACGCTTCCAGAAAGCCAGTCGTTCTTCTTGTACCATTCAGTATTGAAATT